>JBBPFQ010692222.1:0-26853 GCA_037974815.1 Kaempferia elegans | reverse complement strand
AATTTTTAACCCAAAACCCTTCAACCCGAACCCGACCCGAACCCGAAAATTTTCAACCCGAACCTGATTTTTTTCGGATCGACTCAGGTTGGGTCGTCGGGTCGGATTCATTTTTAACACCCCTACGAAGAGCCCATTTTCCTTTTGTAAATGAGTCAAATTTAACTCTCACTTTTAAAATAAAGTATAGGGATGATAATTACATTCAAACTCGTGGAAGGATTCGATGTCGGTCCTTAATGCTCTGATTGAGGAGAGAAAGGAATACTCGGAGAAAACAAATCTTTCTAATGAAGGAAGAGAAAGGAAAATAGAAAGAAAGAGAGAGAGATGAATCTCGCAGAAGGAAAAGGGTACAAAAAGAAAAAAATTAAAAACTTGCAACACCTTCCACGCTGGGACTGTCAGAGCGTCATCCTTGTGTCCACCTTAATCAAAATCCCTCCGCCATCAGCCACGATGATGAAAATCGATGAGCGCGATCATGAGGCGGCCATGTAGGATCGTAGATTTCCTCTGGCTGCTTCAACTTGTTTGCGTAGACGAGATTCAACACCAAAGCTAGCTGCTTGAGGTATTCCTGAACATGTACAGTGTCATCCTCGAAGGCCCGAAGGTTCCATGTGTCAGTTGCAAAGCTGAAGGTTCTTCTCTAGTTCATCCAGCACGGACCTGCTTTCGGCGTGGATGCAGATATGTTCAAATGCTAGTTTGAAGGCTCGGTGTGCTAGTCACACCTTGAAGGAAACAGTGCATAAATGTTTGATCTTCGTCTTCAACACCTTCTTGGCAACCAATGAAGCTAAGAAGATCAATCATTCATTTGCTCAGATATGGGCAGCACCAGCGGCCCCAAGGTGGTGATCGCGAGTGGCCCCTATAGGGTTTCCTCCACCAACGGCCCCTATAGGGCTATCCTCGCTTATCGTGGCGAGCGCCAGCATGAGGCGACCCTGCAGGGTTGACCCCACTACTCGCGATGAGTGTGAGACGGCCATGGCAAGCGCGAGGCGGCCCTGCAGGGCTGCTCGCTCTTGGCAACGAGTGCGAGGCTACCGGCAAGTTGTAGAGTGTGGCGGTTGTGCAGGGTCGTTTGGTTCAGGGCAGCGTGGTTGAGGGCAACCGGCGTTGAAAGATGGAAAGTGACATATCATCCAATTTTGGGTGGATGAAAATATGCTCGTAAATGGGACAGTGGATGGATTTAAATCCATCTTTATGTTGTTTTATCACAAGTAAACAATAGAAAGAATTAATAATTTATCCTTTTTCATTAAGTAAACAACGGAAAATTTTATATACGGAAAACTTTTCTTAATTTTTAAATCTACTCTCCCAATTAAACATAGCATAACAAAGGAGGGTATGGATGGATTATGAATATTCAATATTCGATCTGAATATTTAATTAAATAATATATATATATATATATAATTTTAATTTTATGTTTTTGTTGACAGTTATAAATTGGAAAGAAAAAAATTATTAGAATAAAGATATTCAATCCTATGGAATCGTTGCCATAATAAAGCAAGCCCATGACCATCTTATTCTCACGCCCTCTTCTTCCTCACAGAGAATCTGGAGAGCCGGAGGAAGAAGCAGACTCCAATCTCCCTCCCCTTCCTCTCCTGCCTCTTCGACTTCTCCAACCCTAAAAATTGGAATTTTATCCATCAATGGAGAAGGAGAAGACCCAGTCCCCGAGCTCCTCCGCCAGAAGCAATAACAGTAGTAATGGAGTGGCGGCGGCTGCGGCGGTTCCGGCATTGATCATTCCCAATTCGGTGCCAAAGTTGGTGGATGTCAACGCTTTCGTCACCACCTTTATCCAGGCCGACGCCGGATCCTTCAAGCAGGTCGTCCAGATGCTCACCGGCTCCTCTGAAACCGCCGCCCAGCACCACCATCACTCGGCGCCTCCTCCGCTGCCTGCAAAGAACGGGGTCTCGGTTGCAGCCAAGGCGACGGGGATGAAGAAGCCGGCGTTCAAGCTCTACGAGCGCCGCGGGAGCTTCAAGAATCTGAAAATGATAAGTCCGATGATCCCCAGCTTCGCGGGGCCTAACTCTAGTTCTCCCCTCTGCGCCGCGTTCTCCCCGCTGAGGCAGCCGGAGATCATCTCCCCCAGCGTGCTCGACCTGCCGTCGTTGACCCTCAGCCCCGTCACTCCGTTGATCCCGGACAAGTTCAAACGGCCGCCGCAGCCAAATCCGCCACCGGCGGCCGCAATCTCGGCTGAGGAGTGGGGCATCGCCGAGAAGGGATTCTACCTGCACCCTTCGCCTAGCACCACGCCGAGGGACGCGGTGCCACCGACGCTGCTGCCGCTCTTCCCGGTGACATCGCCGACGGCACCCGCTGCTTCCGCCACCGCCTCTTCTTCCTAAGTGTTGCTTGTTCCTAGCTTCGTTGTGTGAGAATCAATCAATGATTGTGAATTGTACAATTTTTTTCCCAACTTCTTCCTGTCATTTTCCTAATCGGTGGCAAAGGATGATTCATTCGCCCCTAGCGCATCCGTTAATCCGTCCCAGAACCAACACGAAGGAAGTAAATTACGAGACTACTAGCCCGAACAGTGACTAGTGTATAAGGGAGGGCAGACACATGATTTCGTCAGAATTTAACCCCCAGACGTCATTGGTGGCAACACCTTATGCACTAGTCATTAGTCCATCTAGTGGGGACGATCATCTTCCTAATCAATCCAACATGAGATGGATGATTCCTGCAAGATTTAGCTACCTTTTCCTCCTAAAAGTCTCATTTTTATCCCATCCAATACTTATTTACTTGTCAATTGTTTAATTTTCTTGTGAATTTCCATGAGATTTCTTCGCAATTTACTGTTCCTGACAGCACAGAAGACGAATCTGATTCACAATTCCTTACTCTTAAATAGCTGCTTTCTTCCATTGACACCCTGTGACCTACTACTACTAATATTACTTCTTCTTCTTCTTCTCATTTGGCAAGCAAACCTAACCTTTGTGAACTGTGCAAACTCCTCAAAGTGGAGAATAACTTACAGTGATCATGAAGTCACCAGAGTTTATGTTTCATGATAGTAAAAGAATAAAAGTTTTCAGACTCGATGCCTTCTTGTTACTCATTAAAACTGCCATTGACCATCTTCCTTATCTATTTGCAGCTGAAGTTAGTCCTGTGAAACAACTGAAAATGAAAGAATTGATAGCCAAACAACTTTTGAAATTTCTGAGAATATGCAGTTGCAGCTTGCTTTGAATTTATCAACAGAAGTAGAAACAATTGGCACCCTCCTTGATTGATTGGATACAAAAACAAAGAACCATTCGGCAATCTTTTGGCCAAAGTTTCAAGCAAAGCTGACAGATTTGACTGTCACTGATGGATTAGTTGTTGTTGTTGTTTTTAATTGATTAATCTTAGAGCAGAGAGCTTTGGTCGTGCTTAGTTTACCATTCGAAGTATAATTTATGCAGAAGTTAATCTTGGTTTTAAAGAATGATCAAAAAGGAAAGAGTGAGGGGAAGATTGATCCTCGTCTTGGTTTCTTATTCAACATCCTCCCTAACCAATTTTACTGGATGCGATCGATTTGTTCATACAAAAGTTTTTTTTGATTCTTGGGATAAATCACGAAAGTGCTGGTCATCGGCAGTGAACCCTCGTAGTCTTCGTCGTCTCTGTAAGATCATCTAATACCGAATTGATACTTCATTGGTAAGACAAACTCATGAATTTTTTTCACCCATTAGTACATATCCCAACAGAAGATCAAATCGTGACACCCCTTTAACTCGCGCTCCACCGTGCCTTAATGAGTTTGGATCCTCAGTTTCAATATCATTGTGTTCCCCGTGTGCCAACACCGATTGGACGGTTCAGATTACATCTCAAGGATGTTGTGCACATCACGAGAATATTGCATAAATCTCAAAAATGTTTAAATCGTCCGATCGGCGCTTGGACACGGGGACACAGTAATATTGAGACAGAGGATCCGAACTATGCCTTAACCGCTTCGCCACGTGGGGGATTTAAGTTTTCTCTCTGTGCAACAGGGGACAATATAATTTAATGAAACATATATATATAATCACCATAATTCAACCTCATTTAGACAAAACACTAGTTTTTTTTACACTAGCATATTTTAAGTCATTTTTCCAAAAAATAAAAACTAAAATCCCTGATAATATATTTTGATGAAATAGTTAAATCATAATTAATGTGTTATAGTAAAAATATCATTAATTATTTATATAATCATCAAAAGTACGGCAATAGAAATTACTCATCTAAAATTGAGAGCCCAAATAACTCGGGTCAGTGGTCAGTCAAGATCGCAACTGGATTAATCCGATTGGCATCTCTACTTCATATGATTTCAGTGTTATCTCTATAAACCATCCACGTGGACAAGTTTAATGGAAATTCATAAGAATTATAATTTCTCAAATTTAAACTTAAGTATTTTAATAAAATTAATTTATATTTGATATTTATTTACATAGAAATGATACTTTGTACGTATTTATGAGCGACCCCCCACCGTTTTAGACGTCTGAAAGCACCCGTGTACCCCGATTTTTAAAAGTGCTTCTCAGTGCTCAATATAAATTACAAATTACAAATTACAAATTACAAATTACATGTAATGATCTAAATTTGATTTTTTTTTAAAAAAATAATTTAATTATTTAAAAATTATTTTTATTTGATCTATAATATTGGGTCAAAAGCAATGTCTTCCCATGTCATTTCTCTTCCGAACGAAGGCATCTCCCATCTCCGTTTCTCCGTTTCCTTCGTCTCCCTCGAACAACCCTAGCTACAACCCTAGCTCACCTTTGGATTTCCTATGGCCGGAAGGTTCGGATTCGGCTCCTCGGCGGCGGCAGACCTTCTGACCGTGGTGAGCACCCCGAGCCAAGATCTCGCATTGACCAATTTCGCATATTGCGCCCCAACGGATCTGGACAGGTTCGCCTCACCTGGATCGAAGGATGTCTTCGTCGTCGTTGGCGATTCTGTCGTTCTAACCCTACGATATCCTTCCATTTACTTCTCATTGCATCTTTCGTCGCTGGATTTTCCGTTCGATAGTGTTTGTCTAATTAATTCAATTTAGTTATTTCTGAACAACGTTGAATTTCTCTATTACATTTCTTTGGTTGGTATACTCTATATTTCACAAGAGGAAAAAGATCACTTTGTAATAGCCTTAACGTAGAAATACTGCTCATCAGAACGTTCCTAGCAATCATGTAGCTCTCAATGCAATCCAACGTCGGCATACAAGAGTTTCCGCTGGTGATCAAGTCTCAGTTAGCAAGTACGCACTCTTGATCTTATCTCCCAATATTTTCCGGAAAGTTTCATTGATTGTTCTGCTACTATGCCGTATTAATCGCCCATATGTTTTTCAGATTTATTCCTCCGGATAACTTTGATCTGGTATTGCTTAGAGTTGATCTGGAATTTGTTAAAGGAAAAACTAATAGAACTGAGCAAGTATGATTCCCATTTATTATGGTGTTAATTATACTTCTTGTTTGACTACTTATTTTTTTAATTTACATATATATATTTTTTCGTGATGTAGTTGGATGCTACAATTCTTGCACCACAACTTCATAAAAAGTTCATTAACCAGGTAGAATATCTGACCAACCTCTGGAATTCACCTATTTTACTAGAAATAATCCTAAGCGATCTTTTTTATGATTATTATTTTTTGCACAAATTACTGAATTTTGACCAATTTATTCATTTTATTTAGATGACAATAAAGTTTTCCCATTGCGAAATATTAAGTTAATTGATTCTACAAAATGATTGTCTTATGTAAATTTGTTTCCAGTTTATATAAATTAAATTAAATCGTTCTTCATACTGATTGTGTCTTCTCAACGTTTTTAGATAATTATCTGTTCAGAAGCATAATGGGATATGTTAATATCAATATTTAGGAATTTGTATGTGAAATCAAAGGACTTACTGATGGTTTTGAATGTTACCAAGTTCAATTTTAGATGTTATGCTATATTTTCTCACCAGTAGTTTTGATTACATGACGAACACTATCAGGTATGTGAAACATTCTTCTATATTCAATCTTTCATCTTGGCTAATTCTTTTTCTCAATTCAATAAATTGTTTTCTCGCATAGGGTAAAAGGATGCAGGGTATTAGTTTCATGACCTGAGTCAGTTTACTTTGGGAACTATGTATGACCTGAGTCATCTTATTTTGGGAACTATGTAAATGCTATTGTTGCACGACCTTTTATTTTTTAAGTAGTACTCTATAATGCAAATGCTTGACTATGCTGTATTAAGTCTGAAAAATGTTCTGCAAGTCATACTTTCTTAACCTACCCATTGCCCAATGTTGATTTTGAGTCTTGTTCAGATCAGGCACAGCTGGATCTTCTTAGAATTGGTCTGAACATACTTGTTACAGTATAGTGTCTATATTTGACTATATTGTAATAATTCTCTTTGTCTATTTAGTACCCAATATCTTACTTTTGTTTGTACATTTGATATCTTCTGGTGGAATTTGTAAGAAATTTTGTTCTAAGAAAAAGCCATTAGAAGTTACAAGGTTGTATTCAAGAAAATTTCAACTTTAGGTAGCAGTCTAATGGGTCAGCTTTAGTGAATGTCATTTTACTCTGACAAAGGAATGTCTCATTTCATATTCGAAATTTACTTAATACAAGAGGCTAGTCAAAATTGGTAATTTTATACTGAAATCTTTTGTTTTTCAGTTTCTTTTATTTCTCTTCTAGAAATGTGTAGATATTTGCTCCAATAATATTCCTTGAGCTATTATTGTAAGCCTTAACAGGTCAACACTTGCTAGGTAGCTTTAGTGACCGAGTTTTCTAGATGAAATTTCTTCACATGGATTATCTAGATTGAATGGGATTTCTAGTTTTACTTTCTGAATCTCCCCAACAGTTGTTTCACTTTGTTAGCAGATGCTTTATAAGTTCATGGTTATGCCACTTGCTAAAGATGCTGATCTCATGAAGTGTTAACTGCAATTTCCTTATGAAACTATTGATATTGTAGATATCATAATTCAACATATCCTCTTTTTTCCTTGAAAATGTGGGATGTGGTGCTACTAGCAGAGTTCCACTATGCCAAATAAAGTTGCCCGATTTGAGCGACCAATTTTCAAGCCTTTTAAGATTGCAACTTGCAGAGAAAAATATCCTAATAAATATTAGGCCTTTTGCTTTTGGTTATTACAATTCTGTTCCTTTCTCTTTATTCTTCAAATTTTTCTTGTTTGGTTTATGTATTTTTAACTAGGAGCTATTAACAACTTTGTTATACAGGTTATGACAACTGGGCAAAAGGCATTATTTGAATTTTGTGGAACAAATTATATTTTTACAGTTAACCAAGCTCTTCTAGAAGGCCAAGTTGATACCAAAGGCTTAGACAGAGGAATAATATCGACTGAGACCTATTTTGTGTTTGAAGCTTCTCCAAATTCTGGCATTAAGGTTCAGTTTCTAACACCTTCAAAGATTTTTTAGTAATTCTTTTGGAGGAATTAGCAGATACTTTTTTTTACTCTTAACTAAGATCAAAATTGGTCAAATTTGAGTATTTGATGATTTGTGTTTTTACATAGATCATTAATCAACGTGAAGCTGCTAGCAGTAAAATATTTCGTCACAAGGAGTTTGACCTTGAGAAGCTGGGAATAGGAGGACTAAATACTGAATTTGTAGAAATTTTTCGACGAGCATTTGCCTCTCGAGTTTTTCCTGCCAATGTTGTTAATAAGTAATTTCAATTTTACTATTAATTAGGCTCTTGAATTAGTCGTGAAAAAAATTCATGAATTTGGAACTCCTTACTGTTATGATATGCAGATTGGGTATCAAGCATGTTAAAGGGATGTTGCTCTATGGGCCCCCTGGTACTGGCAAAACACTTATGGCTCGTCAGATAGGGAAACTATTGAATGGAATGGAACCAAAGGTTTGGCTTTGTTGTTCAACATGTTTCTCTTGTTTACCTACCTATCTGAGAAAGATATTACTAATCTGACTGATGCATGTTACTTAAGAGAGACTTTTTTTTTGAACTGTAGATCGTCAATGGTCCAGAAGTCCTGAGCAAATATGTTGGAGAAACAGAGAAAAATGTTAGAGATTTGTTTGCTGATGCTGAGAATGACCAGAGGACTAAAGGTAGCAAATTTTGCTTATTTCTATACTACATGATTTTGTTTTGTATCTTTTAAACATTCATATATTTAGTTGTTTCCAGGTGATGCAAGCGACTTACATGTTATCATATTTGATGAAATTGATGCTATTTGTAAGGTACACTCCTCTAGTTGGTTTTTTAGAAAAAAAAAAAATTATGATCATTTTTGAACCATGGCATCTGGCATAAATAAATTTTGGCTTCATAGGCTACAAATGCTTCCACACATTATTTTCTTAGTCATCTTTGAAGTATTTTGCCTGAATTTATCACACAGACTGTTTGGTTCTACTGTTTAATTGCTTGAAATTGTTATGATTTTTTTCTTTTTCTTTGCAATTCTTACAGCCATTACTAACTTATTGACATTAGATTCTTAGGTGGGTATAGATTATTCTCTAGCAATCTGAAATTTAGTTCGTGGTGGTAATAGACGATAAGATCTGTTCCATGCACTTCTGTCCGATTTTGCCTGTGATTTAGACTAATATTTTACTGTTTGTTATTACGTTTTGTTGCCAGCTGGATCTGATGATTAATAGAATGTCATTTATTCAGTCAATGGTGTTGGAACCAGAATATTTTTTATTGGCTCAATATTGCACTATCGAAAATATATAACAAGTTCTATAGTTTTTATTGGTCCGTTAATACATGGCATCAATTATGTATGTATGTGTGTCTATATATATATATATATATATATACGATGACAATATATATTTTTTATTTCCTTCTAAGGGCAAACTATTAAGTTAAATACTTGTGGAGTCAATTGACCTCACATGTTCCAATGCTTCTCTGTCCTTGATTATAGTTAGTCTAAAGAATTAAAACAAGTTTTGGTTCTCTGTACTTCTCCTTGCTTCAATGGGGCGGACTTAACTGGATTCATTGTTCTAAGTTTCCAAGAGAACATATCACATAATTGTGGTTGAATCAGATGATAACCTTTCATATATGCGAAAAATTTCCCAATTAGGTTCTTCTTATAGTAGATATTGTTGCTAATATTTCCCAAATTCTATTTGCAGTCAAGAGGTTCTACTAGGGATGGTACTGGAGTTCATGATGGCATTGTTAACCAGCTTCTTACAAAGGTGATTCTTTTAATCTTACATGTTTTCCTTGCAGCCCAGGACTGAATACTAACCAAATGTATTCACATTCTAGATAGACGGCGTGGAGTCTTTAAACAATGTATTGCTCATTGGAATGACCAATCGGAAGGATTTATTGGATGAAGCTCTACTAAGGTCCATTTCTTAAATTGTAATTACTTGTTTTATTGACTCTACTTAATTCCGCCACTTATGCTCAGAGTATTTTCCTTTGATTGTTCGATTTTATATTTATTATATGTTGTAATCTTTCTCCTAGGCCTGGGCGATTAGAAGTTCATGTTGAAATCAACCTCCCTGATGAGAATGGCCGTTTACAAATTCTTCAGATACATACTAATAAAATGAAAGAGAATTCTTTCCTTGCTGCTGATGTAAGCCTTCAAGAGCTCGGTATGTGCTTATTACCTCTTAAAAGGTTTGCATTTTCAACATACTTAGATCTGGATGCTTCTAGAAAACTTTGCAGCACAGTAGCATCTTTATTTGCCTAAATAGTACAAAGATGACAATTCTATATGTGTTCCTTGTTTCTTCTTTTGGAGTTCAGTTGTTGTTGCCTTAAATGTGATATTTGTTAGAGAATGTTATCATTCTTGTGGTCTTGTTTGAGTATTTTGCTTATTGAAGGAATGGAACTATATTCTGTCAATTGGATAAGAGAACTTGCCAATGTTTTGAAATCTCATTGTTCAAACCGTGGAAGTTTGAGACTTCAGAGGCTATACTTTGTTGCTGACTGACGTTGTCATTTTTTGTAACTTTTGTTCTTTTAGCAGTTGCTTTCAGAATTCAGATTGGATTCTTTATATTCAACTGGAGGAAAATTTTTCTTCATACTTTCTTTAGTTTTGGATTCTCAAAGATTGCAGTTTTAGTTCTTGGTCTTCATCATTGAGAGTAGTCCAGTTTGATTTTAGTATGTCTACTTATTGCAGCTGTACGCACTAAAAATTATAGTGGGGCTGAACTGGAAGGTGTTGTTAAAAGTGCTGTCTCATATGCCTTGAATCGACAAATAAGCTTGGATGATTTGACCAAACCCCTGGATGAGGAGAGCATAAAAGTCACTATGGATGATTTTTTGAATGCCCTTCATGAGATCATACCAGCTTTTGGTGCATCAACGGATGATCTTGAACGATGCAGGTATGTTCAAATTCAACATTGCATTCTGTTAAAACTGATTCCACATCCTTGAAAACAATTCTACTTGAGGATATTCAGGACTTACATACTCCTGTGCTCTGATTATTTTGTAAGAGTTCATAGAGAATATATCCAAAGAATTATTTTTTTATTCAAGTACAGATTCTGAATGAAGAATTTGTAGGTATTTGAAAACAAGGCAGTGAACCTAAGGAACATATATAATTTATATAGCTAATTGCTTGTTTACTGGGTGGATGAATAGGAGGGAAGAGAGAATGTTGTGGGAGAGGGAAAGGAACACATTTTGCACATGAAGAAATGGTCATTCATGTGCATTTTTTGTTTCTTTTCATTCTATCTCCTATTTCTTTTTATTCATCCATCCAAATAAGCAAGCTACATGTGTTTGAATGTAACACAATTGTCCTAACCACTTTACTTTTATGTTAAAGATATATTTCCTAACCAAGGTGTGTATGTAAAGGATATAGGTCTCTGGATCAGTGATTTTGAAACGTCTTTATTGTTGCTTTTCCTTATCTTCAAAACCTGCAAAGTTCCAAGTAAAATCACTTTGCTATGGTTAAGAAGATATGTTTTTGATTGCCAATCTACAATTTATTTTCAATGAAATATAAAATGTGAAAACCAATGGCAATACAGCAGGGTCATTTTGACAATGAACAGCCCCTATGTGCACCTTGTGCTAGTCCCCTGGAAGTAGGTGATTCTTACATTAGGTTGGTAAAATGATTTTTTCTATCGGTACTTAAGCCATTGCCAGTTTGTTCCTGCATAAACAAAATTGGAAACCAACTGGAGCATACCTTTCTGTCGAAGCATTTCTTGCACTTTTAATACAGAAAACCTCCAAAATGGGACAATCATTGAATCAATTTCTCATACTTATCTTCTAGACACTAATTGGAACTGTTAATGTTGCATAATTTGGCATTATCTTCAATGTGCAAACGGCTTTCAGGCTTCATGGGATTGTTGATTGCGGTGAGAGGCACAAATACATCCAAGAGAGAGCCATGCTTCTTGTGGAGCAAATCAAAGTTGGTCTGGGTAGCCCACTTGTCAAATGCCTTCTGGAAGGCCCAAGTGGCAGGTAAGTTTACATCCAGCTTTCTAATTGATTAATTGGACTGTTTTCCTGATTCAATCTGCTATTTATTCTTTTACCTCAGTGGCAAAACTGCAATGGCAGCTACAATTGGTTTAGAGAGTGATTTCCCATATGTCAAGATTGTGAGTTCTGATATTATTGATGAAAGAAAAATAATTACCTTAGTGCCATCATGTTAAATGATTAAATCTTTCCATTATTAGATATCGGCAGAAACCATGATTGGTCTAAGTGAACCAAGCAAATGTGCACAAATTGTCAAGGTGAGTTAGATGCTAGAACAATTTTACTAAAAGTTCTCAATATATTGAATTTTAAATGAGAAAGTATTTGAACTATTTGTCCTTCTATTTTTTTTTCCCATACTTTAGTAATTTTCGATTTTTGTTTAGAATCTTTTGAACTCCTTCAGTTGTGTTTTGTCCCATTACCGTAACGAAGTATTGCTTAATGCAGGTTTTCGAGGATGCATACAAATCTCAACGAAGCATCATAATTCTTGATGATATTGAGAGGTAACTTCTATTCTACTATAATTTTCTTGTCAATTGACTTGTAATTCGACTTGAACAAATTGAACCACATCCTTCGTAGCCAAAATTCAATGTGGCTCTTTGTCAGAAAGGAACTCCTGTTCGGCTTGTTCTTGTTATCTTGTGGCTTGACACGGCTTGCAATGTTTCCATGTTTCAGGCTGTTAGAGTTTGTACCTATTGGACCACGTTTTTCATCTTTAATTTTACAGACATTGTTGCTCCTTCTTAAACGGCTTCCTCCAAAGGTTTTCTTCTTCCACTAAATTCCTAGAACTGTCCAAGTATTCTTTGGGAAAAAAAACAAAATAAAAAAGACGCATTGAAAGCTATTTTGTTCGTTCCATGTACTAACTACTAAATTGAAATTTCATGCTGAATGCGCATATAACCTCTAGTTTTTCCGGTGTTGTATTCCACAGGGTAAACGCTTGTTGGTAATTGGAACAACGAGTGTGATGGGTTTCTTAGAGTCTGTTGGTATATGTGATGCATTCTCAATTTCATATAATGTTCCGGAATTGGACAAGGAAGATGTTAAGAAGGTAAACGACATGCATCTCTGTTTCTTGTTTTGGAGTATCGAGCTTAAGAATCATAAAATATGGGCCAAGGATATATTTTGTACCTTGTGAAGTTATTGTTTATGGAACAACCAATTATATTACTATATCTAGAGTTTTATTGTTTTGGTTCATCTAGTCCTTTTGGTTGGAAAAGGTGTTCTAAACTTCTAATAAAAACATTCAGTATGACAGATTATTTAGAATCATATAAAATGTTGTAGTATTTCAAATGTGCCATTGGGAGTATGCTCTTCGATCTTACTTTCAGTGTGTCTGCAGGTGCTGAAACAGCTCAACGTATTCCGTGAAGAAGACCTTGACAATGCTGCTCAAACAGTAAATGAAGTAAGTTTTTCATCCTGAAAGAAGTGAACTTTTCTTGAGATTCGTTAAACATTGAATTCTCTTGATTATACGATCATACCAATTATCGATCGTAATCTCTCTTACCTCGTCTTAAAATCTGCTACTCCAAATGGATGAAAGAATTTGATTTCTGTCTGGTTACAGATACCAATCAAGAAGCTATATATGCTCGTGGAGATGGCTGCTGTAGGTTCAGATGGAAAAAGTGCAGAAGCAATTTATTCCGGGCAAGAGAAGATGGATCTGAACCATTTCTTCGATCTACTGCGTGACATATCACCTAACCGTTACTAACTCGTGCCACTTCATCAGATGCTGCAAGAACCATTTTTTTGCCCTTCCTTTTGACTCTTGTTATTCTATTTGCCTTCGAGTTACATTTTATTCAACATTTCTCGCATTTCATTACTCCCAAGAATAACATAACATATGTCTACCATTACTCTTTTTAATTTGTAAGATGAGCTTTGTCAGGTATAGCCATACACGTTTGTTTCCGCCTCGCATAACATCCGTTTCGGACTGCACCAGGACTTCTTGAGTGACATTGTATATCTAGGATAGCTTCTCTTACTGTCAATGTATCAAGTTGAAATTTCTGTGTTTTGGGTTCCTGTTGTGAAGTCGATGTCTATTTTTTCTCAAAGTATGGATGGTGTCAATGAATCCTGACCTCCAAAGCATGCATGCGATATGTTCACATCATCTTTTTTGAGCGAAAAAGAAAGCCAACAAAACTCTACCCATATGTCAAACAAAACAGTTTATGCCTATCTTCATGTTTGTTGTGGAAAAGAATGATTCCTTCTCGTTTTAATTTTTTTTTTATGAGAAAAAGTAAACTCCATTTTGCTTGGTCCCTGGTATGCTCATTAGCTTATCCACACAATGTTTGTTGTATTTGCTCGGTTGGTGTTTTGGCCAATTGCCCATCCATTCCCATCTCCATAGTGAATTTTCCTTTTTTTTTTTAAATTTTTTTTAGGGGAATAATTTGGCCCTATGAAAATTTTATCATCAGAATAAATTAATAAATGTAAATAGGTTTTAATGGATGGTCGAATGTTATATAAAATTTTCAAACTCTTTAGGTGGTGTGACTTAAGTAAAATTTGAATTTTCATTATCTAGTCCTATCTCTAACCCTTTCACCGTAGGCAGCATTATCCGAGTCTAACTTAAAGATGTTTGAAGTTTGTTGATTATTTTACACCAGATAAAGGAGAAGAGTGAGAGAAAAAAAAAAAGGAAGGAAAACCTCGTGTTCATCTTCATGGTCTTTATATAAAATCAAAGTTTGTTTTGTCTATTTTCTTTCCATAATAATTGAATTGTAATGAATATTTTTAAAATTCACAATTTTTTTTTAATTCAACCTTTTAAAAAAAAACAATAATAAAGGTCACATTGCAAGCAGGGAAAAAATCTCAGTCGATCATTGAGCACATGAATTCAGAATTAATATTAATATTTTTTTAAGTAAAGTTTTGATTTGATCGAGATAAATTTGTTTTTTTCCCAAAAAAAAAACGAGATTATCATCATATTTTGTTGTGTTGTTTATGAATTCATCTTTGTAACTATATACACATCAACGGTTTGTATTGAGAGCCGTGCCAGAATCGTTATTTAATCACTAGAAGATATCAGTTGAGATCTGGATCATAACTCCTCAATTATCTTTAGATTAGTGCACATTAATCATTGGATTGAAGATAAAATTTAAATATTGATTCCTCTTAATTCTCATCTAATAATTGATGTGCACTAGTCCATAAATAAATCAGGATTGTGATTTAGAGGATCCCAAAGATATTCTACGACAAAGATCGACGCCCACAAAAATAAAAGAAGGAAAAAATAAAATAAAATTGCCCACTTACCACTCGACAATTCAAACCTGTTCCATTATAGGCTCTAGCTACTAGTGTCACCGCACTGAAATTAAAAAAAAAAAAAATGGAATTATTTATTGCCACTGTAAGTATCTCCATCCACATCGTGTTTTTTTCCTTGTAAAACCATTTTATATTTAATCTAAATTATATATAATTTTAATATAAGCTGTTATTTATCAAATTATTTAATGAGATAATTGCATATATATATAAGTTAATAAGTGCCTGATCAGTACCATTTAGCTTAAGTTAATTTTAACACAATTTATTCTTTTGATAATTCAAATATTTAAAGGCAGACGGGTTTGATCATAGTGAATGGATAAAGCTCATGACAAAGACGCGAGAGGTGAATAGCAAATCGATTCCTTCCTCCATATCTTTTATCTCGCCCTTTCGATTTCCATTGGATTCCTTGTCTCCTTCTTCAGTTGGCGTGTGCATTGCACAATAGAGATCCAGACTCCTATTCCTTCATCGCACCCCTATAAATAGCTCCTCATCCTACCAAACACTTCCCCAAGAACACACACACAAGAATTCCTCCTAATTCCCTCTTTGCGATCCCCTCGTAATCCCTCGATCACCATGTCGACCTGCGGCGATTGCAGTTGCACTGACAAGTCTCAGTGCGTGTAAGTAATTATCTCCTAATAACTTACTATGTTATCGAACTCTATATACGAGACTATACCACTAGTAATGATATATATTGTGCTCGTGCAGGAAGAAGGGAACTAGCTATACGGTTGATATCGTTGAGACCGAGAAGAGGTATATATCACTAAATGCTCTCTTCTAAGATCAGTTCATTTGTTTTGCTCAAAGCTAATCAGGCGAAACCTGAACACTTGAATTATAAAAAGGAAAAGTATTGTTCCTTATTCATCTATTGTCCCAAATGATCACGAGTCTGAAGACGCCAATTCAAAAGCTCCGCCTTGAGAGAGGCCATAGCTGAACATCAAAACAACTCTCTTCAAGTCTCGTTAACTCCTTAATATGCAACACATCCTCTATCCACAACGATCCTTGGTCATGTTAAATATAAAATTTTTCCTTTTACAAAAAAAGAAGGTAAATTGATCTGGTGGTTTTTGATTTGGTCCGGCAGCTACTTGAACGACGAAGTGGCCGACGGGGCAGCGGCCGGGGAGCAGAACGAGCCGTGCCAGTGCGGCCCTGCCTGTGCTTGTGTTGACTGCCAGTGCGGCGTCATATGATCGAACACCTTCCGCGCCACCTCAGAAATTAGTAGTATTATGAAGCAATAAGAAAAAATGTTTGTGTTTTGTGTGTGGCTTGCTATGAAGAAGCAGCAGTATGTTAATCGTGTGTGTGCTAAGAGGAGATTATGGTACCATCAGCATAACCTCTACCTCTGTATTAACTAAATAATTATATATATATATAGTTTGTTTAAATATAAATGATG
The DNA here is from genome assembly GCA_037974815.1 of Kaempferia elegans. Classification (NCBI taxonomy): domain Eukaryota; kingdom Viridiplantae; phylum Streptophyta; class Magnoliopsida; order Zingiberales; family Zingiberaceae; genus Kaempferia; species Kaempferia elegans. The sequence continues at coordinate 10,421 of JBBPFQ010692222.1, read as the reverse complement.
TGTTATGCACTCTTTCTTTCTTTTTAATTTAAATATAATTTTTAGTTTTATTTTTAAAGAATAAATCATGGATGTCACATGACTAATTTAAAAAACTTTGTCAACCCAAGTTAGCTAATTTTCTTGTGCATCTGATCCGTGGATAAAAACGTCATATAAAGGCAAGTCAAATTCCTGATCAAACAGTCCGTCCGGGATCTGAATAAATTACCTTACGGTAAGCACCATCCGAGCAGCAGACCAGACAGTCAACTCATCGACCGAACGAAACACTCAGTCGGTTGGTCCCACCGAACGGACCAACAAACTAAAGGTGACAGTATCATAAGACATAGCTTCAATATCCAACCGAGTGAACCACTCAGTCGGACAACTCACCCTTCCAATGACAAGTGCAGAAGCAAACGTCGAACGGACCAAACAGACCAGTCGAACAGCAGGTCGAATGAACTAGGCAGAGTGACCATTCGGCTCTAAGCTTACCTACCCTCCTTGTCGCTTAGTGCAATGATCAAATCAAAATATTCGCTGTCACGCTGTTAGAAGATATGTGTTGTCTTTCCTTCTATGAAGGAAACTTCCAAAGCTAACAAGTACTAATGAATTGTCTAATTAAGGAAAGACAATTAAGAAAAGGTAACGAGGTGTCGTAAATGTTGAGGCCGTTTATGGAAGTTCTTTAATCTTAGTGTCAGGTAACACCCATATATAAATATTATTTTTCACAAGCAGATGTATACAATCAATACTATTCTAGTTCTCATGAATTCTCCGCCAATATATTTCAACTAACATTGCATTAACTTAAGTGTTGGAGGACCAAAGACTGGGACACCCTCCTTGTTCCCCTGCTTGGTTACTAACACTCTCTTTTAAGTTGCTTGTTGGTGTACATGATTCAAAAAGTCAGGAATGCCATATCAACCTTCTCTTAATCTTCTTGAGCGACACATGGACCTCCGACTCCCCGGCATCTGTCTCCGCGTTTACAGACAGGATCAGTACCAATCACTCGACCTATCTCACTCAATGAGCTTATTCGGTCCTACCACCAACTTTAATTTTTCCAATCACCTTTCTTGAGCTAACTCACCTAGCTTACGATGTTTTACCGTCATGCCACACTTAGGTTGTCGATCACACTTAGCTTACGAAATGGAATCATCATTCAAAATGGAATGAGAAGTCTATCTTAAATGGATCCATCAAAACATTGAAAATAAAGGAATCATAAAAAGGATGAAGCAATCTTAAATGGATCTATTCAAAATTATGTTTGCTCTAAGTTTTAAGGAAGTTTTTCTTCAACAATAAAGTAAAGCTAACAGAGATGCAGTTATCCGATACGAAATGTAAGCATGCCAAGCACAAACATATCGTCATTGGCAATTTATCGACATCACTATTATGGCAAACATCACGCACATTCATCTCAGAACATAAAGAATAGGTTTAGAATGTGAAAGAATATTAGCAAGTCTTGCAATAAACTGAATCCATAGTAATGAGAGAAGAAGATTGTAAACATAATTCTACTTTCAACTCTCGCCTAAAAAATTCAGCCTAGCAGTTCAAAACAAGAAACTGTGTTCTTAGGAGATGTAATAATTTCGCAGAATAGAAGAAAGGAAAATGTGGCTTTATGTTTTGCTTTAAAAACCAGGGAAAAGAAGGTTGAAACCTTGGAGGAAATATGAAGCAGAGGAATTCCTACAGGATGTCAAATGAATGCTGCATCAAAAGAAACAACAGTACGTGTATAGAACAATAAGTCAAAAGAGCTGCAACTAGAACCAAAACAAACTGTTCATGATCAACCATCTTTTTTAGGATTCATGTATGATAAGGTAAGTGAAAGTCATATGTAGATGTTGCAAAAATATAATAATAAATCAAAATTTGCTATGGAATGATGAAGGTCCATATCTAAAACAAATAAGTCAGAATTAATCAGTGGAACTACAAGAGTTTGGTATGGAATTGATAATAGAAGAGGATCAGTATCATGTGTTTCAGTTGCTATCCATATAAAGATTGAACATAAAGTCAGGATAGTAATGGTTAACAGGATTAAAGTAAAACAATTCTCAAAGAGAACCATCTGATGAGAAATGCAATGAAGAATAAAACTAGGAGCAAACAAACCCAACAATCTATTTTTCACCTTTAGAATGTTCTGCTTCATCATAAACACTAACCTAGGACAAATATTTACTTCAAAACATGTTTTGATACACCAATTACACGTCTCTATTATTTCGACGATTTGTTCTTATCTATTGCCTCCCTTTCATATAACTATCTCACCTCCAACTCTATTGTGAGTTCTCCAACTCATCAATCTGGATTTACACAATCATATCATAGCGAATATCTAATTGACAACAAAAAGGAAATAGAATAGTCTAAACTAGCAAAATCAAATTTTGAAAAATGTATCTCACCCAACCTACTGAAATCACTAAAGATAGCTCACAATGATGAGGGAAAGAAATGAAATGCAGATGATATATGGATGTAATAGCTGCATTCTAAGCAACAAAGAACAAAACACATTTTTTTCTCTCAGGTCTCAAACATACTTCCAGTAAAGAGGTCACTGTATGTTAATTGATCAGGCAAATACAAGAGCAAATTATATCAGAAGACACAACATAAAGGTATAATTGACCTAGAACAGACCCTAACTAAGGGCACTCTCACAGGCCATTACGGAAAGCAGCAGAAGATGGAAAAGCAGATGAGGGCTGGAAGCAAGCACAGTATTCATATTAATCATGACCATGTAGCATAAGAAGCTAATTTGAGAAAGAAAGAAGGAAAGGGGGCAAAACCATGGATATCAAATGATGTAGTCCGACCACTCCTGGATGAAGGAAGTATGATCCATTGATTCACTTGGTAGGTCGTCGTGCATGGAGGGCGTGTCCTTGCCCCCGACGAGGCGAGCAGGGTTACCGACGGCAGTGGTCCTCGGCGGCACATCGATGAGCACGACGGACCCAGCCCCAATTTTGGCTCCCTCGCCTATGCGGATGTTGCCCAGGATGGTGGCGCCGGCGCCGATCAGGACTCCGTCGCCGATCTTAGGGTGTCGGTCTCCCACAGCCTTGCCGGTGCCGCCGAGGGTGACGTGATGGAGGATAGAGACGTTGTTGCCGATGACAGCGGTCTCGCCAACGACGACGCCGGTGGCGTGATCGAGGAGGATGCTCTTTCCGATGCGAGCGGCAGGGTGGATGTCGACGGCAAAGACGTCGGCGATGCGGGACTGGAGGGCGAGGGCGAGGGGACGGCGGTTCTGGGTCCATAGGAGGTGGGAGACGCGGTGGGCCTGGACGGCGAGGAAGCCCTTGTAGTTTAGGAGGCAGTGGGAGAAGGAGGCGCAGGCGGGGTCGCGCTGGCGGGCAGCTAAGAGGTCGGCGACGACTGCGGAGATGAGGGAGGGAGAGGAGGAGAAGGAGTGGAGGAAGAGGTCGTATAGAAGCGTGGAGAGGAGCGTAGAGGAGCAGAGCTTGTTGGCGAGGTGGAAGGCGAGGGATCGGGCGAGGGACGGGTGGGAGAGGACGGTGGCGTAGAGGAAGCTCGCCAACGCCGGCTCCGACTCGGCATCGCGGTGGGCCTCCGCCTTAATCTGCGCCCACAGCCACGATTCCTCGGCCTCCGACTCCGGAGGCGGATACGTCGGCACCATCGCCGCCGCTGCCGCCGCCATGACGCCGTTGTGGTTCATCTGCCCCGCTGGCATCTCGATGTGGTGGTTCGGTTCTGCCTCGTGTCTCCCAAGTAAATTAATAGGAAAGATATGGGCAAAATGGGAATTAAAAACCAAGAAAATAATTATTATCAAGATTTGGAAAATAAAAAAAATTATTTAAAAGAAAAAGGAAAGAGTTTTTTTTATGTGTGTGGCGGAGAATGAAGGAAAAAAATACAAGTTAGCTATCACCAATTTCAAATAATACCAAAGAATAAGAATTAATTAAAGAAAGAAAGAAATCAAGATTTGAACGTGTTTCTTGACTAGTCAGTAGCCACAAAACATGGCGAGTCAATGCCGTAGAACATTAATAAACACTAACTTTTATCTTTAGAGTAACACCTAGTCCAGCACAACAGCATCATGTACATGAGATGAACAGATAAAAAATAAATTAGGCGAATTCGATCGTCTATCTTTACTTTGAAATTCACCTCGAACGTCTGCTTAGTTCTGCATACTTCTGGTCGTCGATGGGGCAAAGAATCAACTGCCATCTAGACAGTGTTTATGAACCAAATTGAATCTCTTATGTATTCATCGCCAGGGCAAAACAAAGAATGAACCTTGAAGAGGGCAAGAACAAACACAAGAGGTGTGTCTCTTCGTACCTGCGATGCATGCCTATTCACAAAATAATCTATTTGAAGAACGATAGGAGCTGGACATATTCCAAGTGTGTATGGGGGTCATCAGTGAGTTATTTTGTTCCATCTGCTGGAGGTCTGATGTCATTCGAATGTGAAGTATGGCACTTTCCATTCCCATTAGCAGTCTCAGAGGGTGATCTGTATCCCCAAGGGTTCTTGCTAGCCCAGTTCCATTGATCTCGGCACATCTCTTCTATGCCATATTTCGCTCTGCAGAAAGTAAGATCATCTGTCAATGGATCAAGACATTGGCCACGTCGTAGAATTTTAAGACTGACATAATAGTAGTTCTTCGATCATAAGAATTTTAACAACAAATAAGAAAAACCAGAATAAAGAAACGAATTTATGCAATGAAGCATCAAACGAAGGCGAGATGAACTTGGGTAGACAATCTTAAGTAGAAATTTCTACAACGTACTTCCAGTGCAGCTCCTTCTCTGCTTTGGCAGTGGACGCATAAACAATTTCAGCATCTCCAGGTCGCCTCCCAGCCATGAGCAACGGAATTTTCTGTAGGGATTGGAGGTGATAAACTATGGAAGATGAAGAGTGAAGACAATGCTGCGACACTCGAAAGTAATGGACATGAGATAAAAGTGGCACCTTTCCAGAAGCCTTCTCAAATGCTGCAACTATTTCTAAGACAGATGTCCCCCTACCAGTTGCCAGATTATATACTTCGCATCCTGCATGATATAAAAAATCTTCAATTGCAACGCGAATAAATCTTATCTGGTGATCACCGGCCGTTGTTTTCTAACCAGGTCATTTAAAAGTATGCAGGATTAGATAAAATGTAGGTTCATGTGGGCATGTGGAAAAGTGTATAGATTCTTATATATTGCAATTATAAAAAATTATAGCATACATACATACCTAGGTGAGGGCCCTCAAAGAGTTTCAGCAGGGATGCAATATGCCCATCTGCTAAATCGAGGACATGGATATAATCCCGGACCTGGAACAATAGTTTGATGTCTATAAGAAGAAACGGCAAATCATAAAGGCAAATTATACAGATATTGGTTCACTATGGAAGTCAGGTAGCATACTATGCTGGTTATTTTATATCTACCACATTAAAATCAACAGCAACGTCGTCATGTTATTTTAGTCCCAACTATTTGGAATGATTACATGGACTTAGTTTTCTTTTGTCACCCTTTGTCTCTTGGGTCTTCAACTCTAATTAATTATAATATATTGATCATTTTGAACATGTATATATTATCTTAAACCTATATTCTCTTATTTTATTATATATTGAATAGTTACATGTGAAATACAGAAATAGTAGTATTTTTAAATTCCACTTTTAGTAACCCATATGACCATATCTATTCTGGTATCATCATCTTTGCTATATTCACTTTTTATATATATTATTTCTTAAATTAGTCAACACTGTAATCCTTAAAGTGATGTGGGTTACACCATAGTCTTGTAGATCTTCCTCTAAGCCTAAGGCAAACATACCAATCACACGAGATTCCAAAAGCTCTTCTCTATTTCAATGATCCACTTTATCATATTAATGATATCTTCATAACATACTCAACTTCTCGAATAATAACCAACATATCTAAAACTCTTATTTATAGAACTTTTATGTCTTAATTATTCACTCACTACATTTCATCTTTCCATCAAAATCATAATAATGGAAAACAATTAATTCTTTTAACTTCCTCAAGATATAATCAGCATTAGGCATGTGCTTACAGACTATGCCAAAATCATTTTGAAACGATAGATTTTGCTTTTAAAACAAGTCCATTGATGATTGTTCACCTAAAAAAAACCAGTTCACATGGTAAAGAAAAGTACCGGCGTTCCATCTTTGGTTGGATAGTCATTTCCAAATACTGTAAGAGCAGGTCTCCTTCCGACAGCAACTTGCTGTACATAGGGCATGAGGTTATTGGGAGTGCCACGAGGATCTTCACCAATGTATCCACTGGGATGAGCACCAACAGGATTGAAATACCTTAACAGAATTATATCCCACTCACTATCACCTTTACACATATCCCGACACATATCTTCAGTCATAAGCTGCAATAACATACAAGGGAAGAGTTGCTCAGACAGTATGTGCATTTAGGAGTGACACACAGGAGCAAAGAGAAAAAAGAACCTTAGTTCGTCCATATGGGTTTATTGCGCATAAGGGATACTCTTCTGTGCATGGTACTTCTTTTGGTGACCCATAAACTGTGGCTGAAGACGAGAATACTAGCTGAAAACAGCAAGATATTAGTTGCTCACATGTTTCAGCATTAAAAATAATCAAGGGAAATGTTGCAGAATGATATATAGGATGAAGTATAGAGATAAAAGTAAAACAATCCATAAAATCATAATACATGAAAACGAAACTGAGTTCAAATTAGAAACTCAAAATTTATTAATATCAACACAGATTTTTTGTCATTGAACAGATCCATGGGTATGCCTCCCATCAAACATATTGAACACGTTGTCAAAGGTGGCTGTCAATACACCAAATCATACACATAATTTTAGGCATCTGGCTTCTCTAGGCTATTACTCAAGTAACCATAGAATAACTAATTATTATCGAACAAAAACATCTACAAATAACTTGCTGCATATTCCTGATATTTCTCATAGACTGACTTCTAATGTAAAAGTGACCTGATAATTGCACAAAAATTCAAAAGTTTCTCATAGTTTCAACCATGCATATATAGGGACAAATGATATCTTTATCACTGTCTCATGATAGCCTGAAGATATTAAAAAAATTTACTTTCCTGAATTTTTTTCCCCATTTAATCTAATTTATACCTTCACCTTCTTTACTGTGGCAAAGTTACATTTTATAATGTATATTTCAATTGTTTTACTGTACTTAATAAATGGTAAGGGCATGTCCAATGAGGAGCCAGAGAGTAACCCAACAATTGGGTTATTTATGAGGATGTATAGTTTGGCAGACGAACAGAACTTGAAAAGCTTCTTCTTTGCAACAATTTTGGGAAGATCTAGCATTATGGGATAAAACTACTATGATATCAAATATGAAAGGAGCTATTCTACAAGGACAGAACCAACAAATTTAGTCACTCAGTTGTGTCAAAAAAACATAATAATAAACATATTTCTGTAACAAATACTAGTTAGTCTACCTTGAATCAGATATTCAGATGTAGCGATGACTTGGAAAAGGTTAACTTTGTTAAAACATTTCAAAATGGCTATTAGCATTGAACAACTTTTATAAATATGCCTGAGCAACGAGATTGCTTTGAAGCATAAAGGCCACAGTACCTTTTTGCATCCATATGCAGCCATTACTTCAAAAAGAATTATTGTGCCAATAAGGTTGTTGTTGTAGTAAAGTAAAGGTTTTCTGACACTTTCGCCAACAGCCTTTATTCCAGCAAAGTGTATAACGGCATCAAACCTGCAGAGAAAAATAAGATCATCAGATAATAAACAAATTAGAAACCTATAGATGATACTATAACATAACTAAAAAAACAAACTAAAACCCCAGATCGTAGTCATCAGCCCATCACCACCAGAAGAAAAGTTGAGTTTAATTTTTCCAAGAATAATGACTAGTTGGGGCAACTTCATCTCATTACCCACATAAGATCAAAGTATATCACACCAAAACCTATTTATAAAGAAAAAGAATGATGACTCACTAATGCTTAAACAAAACTTACTTAGTTGAAGAAAACACCTTTTCCAATGCTTCTCTGTCTCGAAGATCAATCTGCAAGCAAACGTGAAAACATGCCTTGCAAATCAAATTAGACTGCATATATTTAATTTGAATTAAGAATCATCAAATAAGGCTACTCTGCTCTTTGAAATAAGTACCAAGCAAGCGAGCTAAGTATAGTTCAATTTCAAATCTTAGCTAAGAGAGAAATGCCTAACTAGTGAAACTACATTTCCTGAAAACAGGACTCTTCGATCAATATAGTTATGTGAAACGATATGTGCCTGATATGCACAATAGCGAAGCTTTACCTTTTAGAACTCCATCAACTAGATTAACTAGGGCTAACAAAAATGGCATATATTAAAATAGCTTCAAAATGTTTAGTAACATCGTGCAAAGTACAACAATCAAAATATATTATAAACACTAAAGGAGATATTGCTTTGACATTGTCAAGAAAATCTTTTTCTTGATCTCCTTAATCACATCCTAGGTGAGTATAATATCTTTACGAGCTGAATTTCTCAAAAGTTTCTGACATTTTTAGGGAGTTCTGTTAATGGACAAATCTATAGTTTTTTCTATGATTAGTGAATGTTTCGGTGGCATTATATCAAGGTTTGGCCCAAGTATGTATCTAGGTATGATTTGCCATCTAGAACTTGACCTTCTACCTAATTTAATGAAACAAAACAAAGTCTTTGACTCCAAAAGGGTTTAAAACTCTCTTTTTGCCAATTAGATGACTGCTAAATCGATGAAAGAAAGGTCAGTCTTTTTATTACAACGAAATGTGAAGTTGCATTTAAGATCCATGATCTGGCAACTAGAGCTTGCAGTTCCAACAGTGAGACGGAAATGGTCTCATGGGGCAGCAGCAAGAATCGCTAACAAAACCCTAGATTTAGCGCCTTCAGATCTCGGCATTGCCCAGTCTTACAAGATAGAAATGGGATACAATTTAAAAGCACCAAAATCAAACAAGCGAAAGTGCCGGAACATCGAAACTACCATCTCAAGATTGAAAGACCTAGCCGAAGGCGGTCAACTCCACCCCGTACCTGATGGAAGGAGAGATTATTGCCGAATTCCCCGGCGAGCTCCCTGACCCGGTCGAGGGCGACTTCCGAGGAGTTGTCGAGGTTGTCCGCCACGACGGCGTGGTACCCGCCCTTGAGAAGCTGCAGCACGGTGTGGCTACCGATGTACCCGGCGCCGCCCGTGACCAGGATGGTCCGCTGCGCGGCCGGCGGCGAGGGCATCGGATCGGCAGCGAGGGGCCGAGATCTGAAGGGGCGAGACGTGCGGAGAAGGAGAGGGAGGAAGGAATTGGGATCACTGTAGGGAGGGAGGAAGGTATGTATACCAGTGGGTGATTCCTTACCGCCATGGTCTTCGAGCGTGCGCTGTCGGCGAATATAACTTCCTGAAAATATTATTCATTTTAGGAAATTTTACTCCGCCACGTATGCAGTCCCGACTCCCGACGAATCACTGGACATTTTTAGTAATTTTGTGTTTAATTGCGTGGAAAGGTTAGTAGGTAATCAACACCGGAGACTTTAATTTTGAGTTTAAATTTTAAGGTCCATGCATCCGATAAATGACGCGGTAATTAGGGGTAACAGAAGTCCATAACAATAAATATCTTGTTATTAATTAAATAATTGGCCATAATTTATTTACCAATTAGATAATTAACATGTATTTAATTACTAATTAATTAATTAGTGGTTATTTAATCTTACTATTTAATTTAAAAATTAGATTGTTTACTAACTAACTCTTAATTAATTTGGTAAAGTCTAATGTCTATTTTTCTTTTCCTATTGAAAATCATTTTAAGATTTATTAGTAATTTTAATTAGAAATTTAACGTTTAATACTCAACTATGGTGTATTATTATATTTTTTTTTCAGTAATCAATTAGGGATCTAGAGTTTCAGACTCAACTATGACATATTAGTATTTTTCTGATTAATTAATCAGGAATAGAATTTTTTTTCTGATTAATTAATTAGTGATCTAGTGTTTCAGACTCAACTATGACCTATTAATATAATTTTTTTATTAATTAATCAAGGATCTAGAGTTCAAAACTCAACTTCGACATATTATTAATAATGTATCTTATTAATAAATATTTATGCATTATATTAAGGCTTATTATTAATTTTCTTTGATTGTTGTTTATATAAAAATATGCACAATCATAGTTGTCTTTAGTCTCACATCCTAGAATTGGAGTTTTACATTTTAGAATTGACAATATCATGAGTGGTAAAGTTTCTATAAAGACCTTAAGTC
>JBBPFQ010692117.1:0-14975 GCA_037974815.1 Kaempferia elegans | reverse complement strand
TTGGATGGGGTCTCCTGGAGCCAGCTTCTGGTGTCTCATCAGTTTTGGATGTAACACTCTTTTGGAACTTCATCTAGAGCGGCATTAGAGCATTTCCAATCAATACCCTTTTACATCAAAATGGTGTAAAAAAGATCCCAAACTTATTCCAATCAAACATAAACAATTTCTTACCAAGCCGAACACCAATGTTGTTCATGAATATTTTGTTCATTTACGACTCCATGATGCCTCTTAAAAGCATCTCATTCGCTTAGATGGAGTTGGGGCAGACTCTACCTTGGATGGAATATACTGAGTGCATACATTTGCTAGTGAGTTTGTGAGGAGTGAGAGCATACATTTTTGTTTAGAGAGGTTTATATCCTGACTGTTGTGGGCTGAGCATGCGATTTTGTTAGAGAAGATCTACACTTCAAGTTTTTTTTTTTTTTTTTTGAGTACTTTAGTTTGATCAGAAACCCTAAATTGTTCACTACACATGGTAGGATGATCATAACAGACTCGATCAATTTCTTGGTTGAGTGCTTTTAATGCTTAAACTCGTATATTTGAAAGTGACCTTTTTTTTGAGGTCTTAATCATAAACGAAACTATTTTTCGACGCGTTTCTAGTCATAAATTGTTTTATGATGATATGTATCATTTACTTTTCATAAAATAAATAAATTAATTAAGGTTCATAACACTGAGACTTAAACTTGAATTCATCATAGAGATAATTATTCTTGCGTGTTAATTCTCTCCCTTTTTATGAAAAATACTTTAAATAATTTTGAAATATTTAATTTCAATTGTATGAAAGTTATTTTGATATTTCTATTAAAAATTATTTTAAAAAATTAAATTATTATTATTAATTTATAAATAAAAAGGACCATGCCGGACCAGGCAGATCCGATTCGGGCCCTGCCCGCAGGGCGGCCCGTTTTACACTGGCTAAATACGTAATTTACTAAAACTCCATTTTGGTATCGAACATATAAAACATCTCTATCTGTCTTCCCAACAAGTAGTCGCTGGTGACCTTAATACCGATTCGTGTTCGATTCCTTTCGGCTTTCGTCGGATTGGAACCCGATTTTGGGGAAAAACCCTAGCCGGGATCCAAGGGCTTCCTGGCGTCCCAATCGATCCCTTGGGAGGATTACCGAAGCGGGAACAGCGAGATCTTGGTGCGGGAGTGTCAATTTTCAGTCGAATTGGAGGGTTTTCTAGGATCGAGCACATGAAGGATCCTACGGACCGGACGAAGGCCGTGGTTCGGTGCTTGCCGCCGTCCATGTTGCAGACGACGCTGGTGGAGCAGATCGACAGCAGGTTCGCGGGTCGCTACGATTGGTTCTGTTTTCGCCCTGGGAAGAACAGGTAAGGGAACTTTATCATGCCGTTTTTAAAAAAATAAATAAAAACGTTTTTTGTTGGTTCCCGTTGGACGAAGTTGGGTTGGTCTTTGCTGTTTTGAAAGTCGTGAGTTCGATAGGGTTTTGTAGGGACCATTTAACGCCATAATCCAACGTGGGGATCGTGGTGGTTAGGTTGCAAGCGGCATTGGGTTGGGCTGTGTGACACAGAGGAATTCATTTAGGCTTAATTTGGTGGCCATTGTTCTGGCACTATGTTTCAGTTATATACGGATCTAGATCTAGTTGCACTGGAACACATTGGTTTTGATCTTCGTGTCTGTATCCTTTTTTCATAAGAATTCAATTGCCTTCTAACTTTTGTCGTTTGAATTTTTAAATTTGAAGTATTTTGTTGCTTATATTTTATTCTTCCCTTTCCTCTTCATTCATACAGCTCAATTAATTTAGTTAATGCACTAGATTTTTTATTTTTTTATTAAAATTTCAGTAGGATAATGTTAATGTTTTTGCAATAAACCTGTTTCTGTATTTTTCACTTAAATTACCTATAAAATTACTGTTTACAATTTTTTAGCTTCTAAATTAGTGGCTGACCTGATTTAACTCATGATAAATGGTTTAGTAAAATTTATTAGTCATATAAAAGAAAACAAAATATACAAAATATTGTTCAAGCACATTGTGTTTTTTCAGGTAGTGCTAAATGGCATACATCATGTTTCAAAATCTCATAACCAAGTGCAATCTCTCTCTTGTCTCAAATTCTTATTATCATCCTAATATATCACTACTGCCTATTCACACAATGCGATGAAATGGTTGAGGCCGTCTTGAATAGGCTCCATCCATTTGGTTCATCCATCAAGGCCTGCTATATGTGCAATGCAATGATAATATTATCTGAAAATTGAAAATGTGGGATATTTGAATGAATGAGGCAAAAGACCAAATTAAATCAGTTGAATGGTAAGCATTTAATCCCAAGCCCTCCCCTGCATGAGCATGCTTCAAGCACTGCCAGTGGTGGGAATGCTCCAACTGGCAAGTTTGTATTCTTGTAGGGTTATGATCAACATTTTTAATCTGAGCCATACAATGATGAAAAATTGGACAATAGTAATAGTTTGAGACGTTGAGAGTTGTTACTCATTTGACATTTCTTCACCCCAAGGGCAGAGCCGCTACAGTTGTGATCATAATTTGCACATTTTGTTGAGAGAGAGTTTGCATTATAATTTGTGAACTCAGCCAATCTAGGAAATATTTTCATGTTATTTAGTGTTTGGACAATAGTTTGTGAACCCAGCCAATCCACTGAAATGGGCTGAGTTGGGATATGATCAACAACACAGAGACGATCTTTCCTGATTTTGTGAGTATTAGTCTGTGACAAATAAAATCTGTAAAACCATACCTAGACAGGTTATAAATGGTTATGTTCGACTGAGAATGTTTAAAATCTTATCCAGCTTTATGAGGATGGATTAATCAGCTCTTATGTTCTCAACTGGTTGTAATATTTTATACTCTCCATGGTTGATAAACTTGATTGTGTATTTTGAAATTGCAATGGTGAAAGGAGAGTTGGAACTTAACCATCACTGTCTTTGTTGTTAAATGCCAATTTGTTAATCCTTTTGGAATGCAACTTGTCTCCACTCCCAACCAATTTTTCCAAAAATGGGACTGGATGTCTTGATCGAGGTTTTAATAGACATTTCAGGCAGTTGACTCACTGCATAGTGCATATGAGCTAGGCGAGGGCATACTTTGTGGGATATATGTAGACTGTCTTTGTTGATCATTTTTATCCATTGAAATTGTGGCCAATTCATAATTACACATAGGAGCAAATATGCATAAAGACACATAATTTGGCAATGTAGAATGTCATATTTACCAGTAGCATACATATAATTTATATCTAAAATGTTTATCATTTTTAAAACAAATGTTTAACAGTTACAAGGTGTTCATGGAAAGAAATCATCAGAAAAGTCATTGTTAAGTTTTGATCATCAAATAATCTTAACTAGTGTTCGTTTCTTTCCAGCACATAAAAGGCCCACCTGGCCTGCCAGGGCTTCTGTCTACTCATTGAAATTGTAGCTGAGTGTTGGGACAAAAATGACTTGAGGATGATTATGAGATGGTGATTATTGGAAGGATTGTTCTTCCATGATTTTCAATTTATCACATCTTCATGAATGTGAATCTTAGATTCATAAAAATGATATACAACTGATTTACTTATGGAAATAATGAGATCTTTCATCTACCATTTCTACCTTTAGGAAAACCTTAGATACTTGAACACAATATACAAATGCAATAAAACTGAAGAAGGCTATTTTTTTGAATTATTGAAGTTATCAAATAATTCATCCACCTATCGAAGTTATAAAAAAATTGTATAGACATACTTTAAAGCTATAGGCAAATAATATTATGAAATGTTTAATTGTTATACAGATTAGCAAAATTATCACAACTAAGATTGTATATAAAACATTTTTTTGTCTGTGTTTGCAATCCAAAATAAAATTAGCATAAAGCTAAAAATAAGCTTGTTTTACTTTTAGTAATATTGTGAAGTTTTTTTTAAAAAAAATATCTGATATTTTTATATTATGATTATATCCTTTTCCATTATTTACTTTAAGTTATTTTTTACCTTATTCCAAGCCTTTCGTGTGACTGTAATTTTTATGACTTGTTCATGATTTTTCTCCTATCATTTGGAGGGAAATTGTTTATATCTCAATAGATGAGCAAGTCTATACATCTCTTTTCAATGTTGATTGTTGTTGTCTGTGAATTCCTTTTTCCTTAGATCTTTTGATTCCTGCTCTCTCTCCCTCGTGTGGAGTCGATTCATTTGGAGTCGATTCATTTGTACTTTGTAGCATTTAGTTGAAGAATATACTAATATGTACCTTTTTAATATGAATTATGAAATTATCCTTTTGTGGTCATGTTTTATTCTTGTGAATATTACCATGATAAATTAACTTTCTGTCTCTTTTGTTTGATAAGTACCTACTTTAAGTTTGTGGAAGATCCTACTTTTAGTTTGTGGATTAAGCTTTAATATCCAAATTTGCTGAATTTCTGCAGCCAAAAGGACCACAGACATTCTCGAGCATACATCAACTTTACAAAACCAGAAGATGTGGTTGAATTTGCTGAGTATTTTGATGGGCACATATTCGTCAATGAGAAGGGTATTTAACTTCATTTCGTTCTCTCTGCTTGTCTTTGTTTGACCTACTCTGTTGTTACAACTTCCCTAATGATTAACTTGTAAGATTTTCTCAAAAAAAAAAAAAAACTTGTAAGATTTTCTCTCTATAATTAAGTCCATTTGGTTGCAACAAACCATTAAAACTTGATTACTTTCAAGGTGTGTTTTTATGATGTGCTCTTGAAATATATCATGCCAGGTGCTCAGTATAAGGCTCTTGTAGAGTATGCACCATCTCAACAAATTCCAAAGCTATGGTTAAAGAAAGATGGCCGTGAAGGGACTATATCTAAGGGTAATCTATTTTCAACTTTGGTGCATATTGTCAAACTTTATTTGATTTATCCTGGTCACCTTTCCATTCTTCCTAATTAGCTTTTTTTCCTGTGAACTTCCAGATCCTGAATACATTGAGTTTCTTGAACTTGTATCAAAGCCAGTAGAACATCTTCCCAGTGCAGAAATTCAGTTAGAGAGGAAAGAAGCTGAAAGAGCGGGTCAGTGGCTAAATGTAGCTACAATCACTACCATCTTAGTTAGATAGTTAGTTTCCCAATCACATTGCTTAACTAAGAGAAATTTTTTTTCTTTTTCTTTTATATTCCATCCTTTTCTTTTACATAGGTGCTACAAAGGACGCACCCATAGTAACGCCATTAATGGATTTTGTTCGACGAAAAAGAGCAGCTAAAAATGGTTCTCAGGTATCATATTATCTCCAAAGTCACCAATTTATGTGTTATCAAGTTTATGGTGTTTAATGTAGCTATCTGTCATTGTCATTTAGCTTTTTAAACTCGCCAGGTAAACTTCAGAATTCTTGTCATGGTCGACCCTTTTAGATTCTGGGGCTGCGTATTACCCTTGGCAAGATGATTGGCCATTTGTATTGTGAGGCTGACTAGCCATTTAGACACTTCGTGAGGGTGCTTTCTGAGTGGCATAAGCTTGACGGTTGGGTTTTCTATAGTTAATGGGAATTATTATTTTTTGAACGTGAATATAACAATGATTTCTATTATGAAACATATCAAAGGAGTTTATTTATTATGCTTTTTTTTAACAAATTGATTAAGAAATCATTTTGCCCACTTCAATAAATCCTGATGCTGCATATCTATTCTATTACTTTTAAGATGTTTTTCAATAAATATTGAATTAAGTTCCATTTCATATATACTCTTATAGTTCTGTTATTTCGATACAAATAATTTGGATTTCAAACTGACTACACTTTTTTTTTTATGCTGCTTTTGGTATACTATTTTTACAAGTTCAAATATTTTTATTTCCGCAGAAATTATCTGGTAGTGGTAAAGGTAGCAAACGAATTTCAGGAGTTTCTGCTAGCACTTCAAATTCCTCTGCAAAAAGAGGTTCTGAGAGGCGTAGAATTGCGACTTCAACTGTATGCATTCTTTATTTCAGTTCTTCAAGTTCTTGGGCATGAATGTGAGGCATTTTGTTTCTGGTTACGTTACTTGTTCAATACAGGAACCTTGTCCTTCATGGCATTAGCATTACACTTGTACCCAAATGATCAATTCCCTTAGTGTGGTTGGTCATGGCCTCTACAGAGTTTGGTGAAATGACCAACATTTATAGAAGCACCAATATGGGAAGTCATGATATCTTATCTGAAAAAATTGCTATTTAAGAGAAAAAGTAGACCTGAGGTGCCTACTTAGCTTCCTATGAAGTACCTACTTAGCTTCCTAGGCATGATCTAAGTCTTCAAGATTGGCTGGACCTGGTAACAGGCTGTGAAGATTGCCTGAATGGTTGGGTTGTGTGATTTTTTTTGTGTCATCTTGGAAGAGAGTGTTGAATGGAGGAGAAGGTCAATATTTTTTCCCCTATACATTTAGATGCCCTGTTTAGAGAAGTTCTTCAAATAAAAGTGTGGCGATAATTTATCTCATCATATTTGATGTGATCCTCGATGATGAATAGGTACTCCAGTGGGTTATGCTGACTTGGTTAGCAATATTTCTTTCTCCTGCATCATTTGAAAGTCACTGTTAGACAAATAAGACATGCCATAGTCTAGCTTCTTGAACATTTTTGTAAAGTAACCATCTGCCATTCTGATACTTTTGATTGTGCAACTTAAGAATTCTATCATACTTGACCATTCAGCAGTCAGCACGTGATGGAAGAAAGGTCAGTCTTGATTCTATTATATGTTTTATCCAGCACTGCATCGGTGTATGTTTTAATGCCTGCTTTATACCTAATGCTCTTTTTCTGCAACATGAACATTTTTCTTTATTTTAGTGGTTTTCTTTCTTTTTTGCTTTGCATTTATTTTTATACTTGCAAAAAATGCTTCTGAACATCCATCAATATCCTTAATCTGGCACTTCCTTCCATTCATCCTCCTGAAGCCAATGATCATTTTCTATTTAATCATTTCTCATGTCTTTTATACTCTTTGCAGTATGTGCTAAGGGATAGCATGAAAAAAGGAGGTCTTAAAGACAAACCAACATACATTTTGATGCCAAGGAAGAAAGACCACGTGTCTGCCGTGGATAAATCTGTTTCTGCAAACTCTACAATTGAGAAGGAAGCAGTAGAAGATGAATTTGGTATGCTATGTTCAATTCTGATTATGTGAACATCTTTTCTGATGATTTTTGGTTGGCTGCTCTAAGTCCTCTGCTATTGATTATGAGGTCCAGAAATCCATCAACCATTATCTTTAATAATTAAATAATCTTGGGCATTACAATCTTTTGTGAATATTTTCCACACGTGCACACACGATGTATGCTGTTTGAAGTATCATTGCCTAATCTTTTTTTGTATTTTAGTTCCTGATGTATAAGATTGCATGGTCCACTATTCTTATAAATTGAATTTATAGATTGAAAGTTTGCTTGGGATAGGGTTCCTATTGTTGGGTTGATTGTCCTATATATTGTTTTTTTAATTGTGGCGGGGAGGCGGATAGCTTCAATCATCTCCTTTTTAGATGTAGTCGTGAACAAGAAGTTTGGGGTTTTATTGAAAAGGATAAGGGGATGGAATTTTGGACTTCTGGATGTTTGATGGAAGGGACTATAGTTTGACAAAGAGGGATCTGTGGGTTAGTTTCTCTGTGCTTTTATTGATATTGGATTTTGGCATAAGGTATTGAAGAATTCTATTTTTTATATGAATTTTATCTCCATCTATTTTGGCTAGTCAAGTTTTTCTTTGCTTATTATTCATATACTAGACAAGTTTTGCATAAAAAAAATCAACCTTATGCCCCATCTTTTTTATGATAGCACTAGATGAACTAATCAACCATATTTAACCTAAACTTTTATTTTTCTTGGTGTATTATATTTATTGACGAAATTGTCTAAATGAGTGTAATTAGGTTAAATTTAAGATTGAATTAAGAAGAAAAGAATCAATGACATGAAATGTTTCTCTTGTGTGCTTGTCGTGTGCCTCGTCGACTAAAAGGAAATTTTAAAGACTTATAAAATTGTCATACTTTATAGATCAGTGTTGGATGGTTAGGAACATATATAAACGCTAAATATGTCATATGGTAAGTTACTGGAAAGGATAAGATGAAAATACTAATATGTGAGAACAATTAGGTATAATAATAATAAATGTATAATAAGGGAAAATATATTTAAATGATGTGATTATGTCCACAGATAACCAATAGAATATATGTGGAATTGCTATGTTTTTATAGAGTAATGCAATTTTTACCTCTCAACTGCTAGAATAATGCAAAAACTTTTCCTTTCAACTGCTTCATATATGTAAGTACTTTTAATAGAACACTCCCGGTGTCAAACTCTAACATCTGTAACATACACATATATTATATACTATATGTAAAAGCGAAGTAGGAGTTGGCTTTATTCTCTTAATCAGCAATTGAATTATTGGAGTTCCTGTATAACCAGGAATTGAATCTGGAAAAAGCAGAATTGTGCTCTTGAAAGGGAAGGAGAGAGAATCTTCTGATGTAAGCAACTGATGATGTGTAATTTCTGTATTCTTGACTTCATCATTGTTTTATGATAAGTCATAACAATTGTTTGGTTGTTTGGCCAGGCTTCTAGAGTTTGGGCACAACACCAGATTGTAACATCTTCACTCAAAGGTCCACCTATTTCAACATCTAGAAAGAACCAAGCGAGTGGAAGGATCATTAAAAGCATACTTACAAAGGAAGGTTGTACAGATCTGTCACATATAAATACGACCCATAATGAACAGCAAATGCAGGTGTTAAATGGAGAGGACAAGCATTCATCTCGACCTCCCTGTGCAAGCTTGAATTCCAAAGATCACATGGCACGTACATCACCATTCGTCTCTGCTTCTGATGACGATAAAAAATATGTAGATGATAAGGCTGCTGTAAACAACAAACATTGTTCTGTATTAACCAGTGAAAAGCATGAAAGGCGAACTAGGAATAGAGATAGACCTGATTGTGGTGTTTGGGCTCCTCTTCGTCGTCCAGATAGATCTCAATCTAATGATGGAATGCTTACTGAAGCATCCCAACAGTCAGCAAATTCTTTAGAAAGCTTATCCTTATCTCAACAGCCATTTGGGAAAGTTAGGGAAGATGAGATTGCTATTCAGACCCGCAATGGACGTGGCAATAACTTGCCTGCTGCCTATGAAACATCATTGGGTTATGGAGAAAGAAAACCAGATCTTTCTTATGCAAGTAGAAGTGAAGACATAAAGGCTCACAGAGGCGGACGAGTTGATTATTCTGGAGCTGAAAATGGTGAGGCCCTGTTATATTTATATACAAACTGTATAGTGTTTCTTCTTTTGTTTGCTTAATTGATGATTGTGAATAATTCAGGTTCTCATAGACATGTTCGCCGTCGTGGATCATTACGTAGTCTGAAGGATGTGGATAATTCTTTAAATCCTTCAGAAGGAAAGAATTCTAAGAGAGGTCCTACCGTCTATAATTCTCATGAGGTGAAATATCATGAATTAATGAATATCAACCAGTGAGATTTTACAATGTTATACTTAATCTTGGCAAATTTTGTGCAGCGACAAGTATGGGTTCAGAAGTCTGGCTCAGCTTCATGAATTTTGTACTGAATGGTAAGTGTTTATATATTTAGTTTGATTCTGAGAGTCAACAATTCAGCGAAAACTTCACTATTAAAGAGCCGTTGTTATTAATATGTAAATACGTGCATCCTTTGTTAGTAGGTTCATATATGTTTCAAGATTGTAATTCTAGTATCTTTCCTTAATACATACCACTAGCAGAGCAGCAAATTCTTTGTCTGCAACCTTGATCTACAACATCCCTACCCTTTTTTTCCATAACCTTCTCATCTTTGCTTTCTTGTATTATTAGGTCTTCCTTTGTCTATGATCTACTTAACAGCAGGATATCTGTGATGCTGCAGTTTATCCAATTGTTGCAAATGTTCTGTTTGGAGCTCTTTGTTATGAGTTTTTGATTATGTAAAGTGCACGTTGGCAGCGTTTCTACGGGCAAATGCTGCTTGAAGTTTGCTATTACCAAATTGGTCCACAAGTACAGCTATAACTTGTCAGTAACAAAAAGCATCAGTTAAACCGCCTGGAAGGTGAAATAAATTTGCTAATGATCTGCAATTTGCTGTGAATATGATTTATTTGAAGCTTAAGTTTGTGAAAGGATGGTGTTGGCAGTTGTTGGCCTTGAATGCAAATGTTTTCTCCCTTTCCATTGTGCTTGCTAAGATTTTTGACAGACCTCCAGCAGAACTGCTTTAGTATTTTATGCATCACAGTGAGGGGATCATCCAGAGCAATTATTCTTGGTGAAAAAAATGTAAATAATGCTTGAGTGGGCATGTTGGTTTTTTGCTTTCTAGCCATTGTTTATAGGTTCGAGAAGCGTGTATGACCATTATGTTTCTGGGAACTCATTTTGGCGAATACTTTGTGTAATGGTAGGAACTAGTTTTCTTGACAAATATAAGTTTGTCATCAGTGTTTTTACAGTGGTTAGTGGAGAAGTGCCTCCATTGACGTTTGTGGATGATATTGATGGTTTGTATTACATCCATTATAGAAATGCACCTTTTATGCCTTTGTGTTCTTGTTTCCCTTGCAAAAGATTGGTTGTCGGCTAAAGCTTCATGTTTTCACTTAGATGGTCAAATGTAATTAGATCGAGTATGAATGAACAGTTTATGAAAGTTAAATGATGTTTAGTTTCTTCACATGGAAATGGTTCTTGCTTTCCTTATATTTTATTTTTGCATATGTAGTCTGGATGTTTGTGAATCATAGAACTGCATGCATTTTTTTTTTTTTTTTTCAGTTTTGACAATTGATTCAAGTGTGTATATGAAACTTGATCCTTTTAAATCATTGCCAGCTGAAATTTCTTAGCATGTGTATTTTGATCCCTAGTTGAAGGTAGAATTGGAGAGCAATCTTGAACCACTTGGAGAACTCAAGTTCTTGGACCTGTTGAGTAACACTAAGTAGAACAAGAGTTGTCTGAACAACAGACTTTATTGAAGTAGTTCAGAGAAGAAAGGGGTTAGGCTGTTGCATTATCCAACATAGGCTACAAGATCTATCAAAACACCCGGCTTTGACCGCAAAGAGTGTGACTCCATCCTCGTAAATGGATCAGGCTACTAGATCAACTTATGCAAACAAGTTTACAGGTGACGCTCATGGATCTGCTAAAGGATTAATTCAAAGAACAAAAAGACAACATCCTTGAATCACAAGCTGTAGCTTTGTTGATGTAGGAGGAACCAGTACATTATTGACGTAGTGCTCTTCTGATACATACAGAGTAGTGATGAAGAGAAAGCTAAGGAAAATCAAAGGAAGACTGATGATGAGAAGGCCAAGGGATCCCTTCCCTTGGACATGGCAGAGGAGCTGGTTGAGCAAGGTATGTTGGATATAGCTGCCCTGGCATCAGCACTGAGAAATCCACTGCAATGCTACTTGCTTCCTGCAACAACCTAAATCGGCTTTATGATCTCCTTAACGAATAGCATGGGGTGAAATTTACTTGTTTCATGAAATAAATTGCTAAAAGCAAGAAACATTGATCTAGAAACCATTTCGGCAATTAATGTTAAACTCAACTTACACTCTGTGAATTCTTGTTCTTCTTTGCCTGAGTCTGATCTGCCTCTTGTCGCACTCTGATGGCATCATCGAGGGGAGATGACGCATGGGAGGCCCTTGATCTGAACAGGTGCTCAAAGATTGCCATGATGAGGAACATCGAAATCAAGATTGCAGTGGCAAGAAATCCAAATGAGAGAGAATTCATGGATGATCCATAGTTCCTGAATGGAGCAGCATTCTTGTCACTTGTTCCTGATCCATTTGCAGAATTCTCAATCCAAATCTTTGGTTTTTGATCACCAAGTCCATTCATTTTCCTCCAAGATATGAAACACTTTCTTCAACTCGGCAACTGTTTCAAGCTGCTCAAATTCAATATATAAAGAAGCATGTTTTGACAAACAGAAAAAAAAGGAAAATGAAATGATTGCTAACCTTGGATTTCAGTGAAGGTCAAGGATGAGAGGCATTGAAGCCTTCTCGAGGAGGATTTTGCCAAACACTTGCTCGCGATGTGTCTTGTCGACGTTGCAGTGGCTTAACAATCAAGGAAGGAATAATGGAAGGTCGAGCTCTCAAAGATTTGTGTCGATGAAGGTCAAGAAAAGAATGCTCAACAATTACGAATCTTGAAGGCTTTTGCTGCTTCAGTGAGCTTTATACTTTCTGAATAAGCTCACAAAGCTTTCATTAGCATCATAAGCTCAAAGGATGGCCATTCAGTTGAAACGAAACTGAATCAAACACAAATATATATATAGTTAAAAACTAATATCTTCAGATTGGATTAGTTCTATTTAGATTTTTAATTTGAGTCCAATAATGGGCACACCTAAGTTCGATTTCAATATTGACACTAGCACAATTGCTTACAGTCAGTATGAATAAAAAAAATCTTCAAAAAAACATAAACTAAGGTCTCCTCATAATCTTGTATTGTTGGACACCACTAAGTGAACAAGAAAAGCTGCTAAAGAGATGGTTTTGGTGTTTATTTAAAGAGAGCAAAAGGCTGCAAAGGAAGGCAAAGTGTAATGGCTAAACCGCATTTGAATGCTGTAAAGTAACAACTAAAGCTTAAGAAAGTAAATTAATTAAGTGGATGTATGAACGGATTCATCTGTTTATCAATACATGAACCAAAAATTGATGTCCAGTGGTGAAACACAATGGTCGAGTTTTCTTTCTTCGGTTTCGATTTCTTTTTGGGCACATGCAAGCAAAGAAAAGGAAAAGGAATTGCAACTTTGCTTGAAAGAAAAAACATATGATGCAAACAGTGCTCTTGCTAAAAGAAGAGGTGACAAGGAGCAACATAGCTTTAGTAGCTAGGTTCTGATGAGCCTTATGGGTCCATGCCATGAGGATGTTCGCTTGAGGAAGTGACTAATTAAAGCCTAAACGACCTATAAATTAAATATGCATTTGTAGAGTTTAGACATCATTGTCAATGGGATAAACAATAAACGATTGACATGGAGAAGAACACCAAGGAGATGATACTAAATGATATGCAAACATTGGCATGCTAATTTAAGAACCATTTTCTCAAGGCCTATAAGATTTGGTGAAGCAATTATATATGAAGTTCATTCTTAGATGAAAGTGTCCTAGAAGATATTGTATTTACGTTATGCCTGGGATACAATGTATTTTTTTGTTAGTGCACAAAACTCAAATGTTTTTACTTGACTATTCATATCCAATTCATTGGAAAAACAATTGAAAAAAAAAACATCATAAGAAGAATAACAAAAGAATTTCTTTGTTTGAGCCAAAAATCACAAAGATTCACTGTAGCCTTCCACATTTACGAGTCAAAAAGAGGATAATAAGTCTAAAGTTAGCATAGTCATAGTTTATTTGTGAAAAAAAGAAGCATATTAACTTTTCTCTTCTCCCTTTATTTTTATAGATTGACTTCATTAGTTTTTCTCATAGCAACTCAAATAGTTCATTATCCAATAAATCATTCATCAGATAATTCATCATAATTCAATATATGTTTGTTCAATATGTCCATATCTGTGCATTCACTTTATTGTGCTAGGGAATATTATATACTTTCAAAGAAGATTTATCTAGAGTCAACTAAGGCAAAGAGTCTTAAGTTATTTCTTAGAAAGAATTGGTTCTTCATGATATGCACATATTAAAATATACATTTTTAATTTGATCTAGCAGGAAGACATTCTATTAGTTTGAACGTTAATATATCTTCAAATAGCATGCCACATATCTATTATATTAATACATCCTTTTTATTAAGATTTAAGACATTGTCACATTTATTTTAACATTAATATTGATTATTTATATGACTCACTATATATTTATTCATTTATATCTAAAATTTATTATTTTTTAATATAAAATCTGCTCATCAATATCAATGTGGATTGCTAATTGTAAAAACAATATCCATTGAACATGGTTCAGCTTTCCAACATGAGCATGTAAAATATAAAAATCAGAAAAAAGTGAAAGAATTATTGTGTCACCTAAAGTTCAAATAAACGACACAAATTAGGGAGCAAAAAAACATCATTAGCCTTGTCTCCAAATGATGGCATGCCTACTGAAATTATAGAAAATTAGAGGAGTCAATTGCATCCCCTTCTGTGCAAATTTATAAAAAAGGACAGAAAATTTAAAGGAAAGAATAATACAATAATACATCATCATCCATTAACTCATACAACCTCAACATAATTACCTATTTTACAGAGAGCCCCTTATGCACCCCCGCAATTTAGTTATTCGGTCCTGGAAAGTATCAGAATTACAACTAGGTCAAAAGATCCGGAACTAGCGGAGGCGGAGACTGGCGGATGCAGCTCTCCGGCAGGCGGTGGGGGAACTCCGACAGCATCTGCACTACCTCCCGCATCGTCGGCCGCTCCACGCTGTTCTCCTGCACGCACAGCATCGCCACGAAGAAGACGTGCGCGACCTCGTCGGCCGGCGGCGCCCCCGCGCAGAGTCGAGGGTCGACGATCGCCGCCACGCCGTCCCGGCTGCCTCCCGTCGCGAACTTCGCCCACTGCACGATGTCGACGCCGTCGCCGAAGTCGCCCACCGGCCGCCGACCGGTGACGAGCTCGAGCAGCACCACGCCGAAGCTGTACACGTCGGATTTCTCGTCGACTTTGAGGGTGTACGCGTACTCTGCTCAGAAGAAACAACGAGAGTATATTATTCCCCATCAAATCTAATCAAAGAAACAGAGGACGGAGGGTACATCATGGGAAGAATCTTTGTTTTGCCATCAA
>JBBPFQ010691907.1:0-14977 GCA_037974815.1 Kaempferia elegans | reverse complement strand
TTCCTCATCAACTCTTGACGATGTGGATGTCACTTCCTCATCTTTCTTCTCTTCGTAAGTTGAACATGTGTCACCTTCTGGTTGCTCCATCTCAAATTGAGCCACTACATCCCTTTCGTCGAACTTTTCTACTTCGTGTGTAGGCTTAGGTTTTTCACCTAGAACCATCTTTTTCTCGCTCCACAACTCATGAGCGTTCTTGTACTTGCTTACATGACTTATCACGTTATTAGGCAAAATATCAACTAAAATCGATATTACCTTTTCATTTGCTTAGATCGTGACAAATAGACATTTATGCACTTTATTGATTTTATGTAATATATTTAAGGACATAGAAAATTATAACAGTTGTTTTAACCATTTTAATTTCATCTCATGTAAGAGCATCAAGTTGTGCAACAATGACTATCACTGTTCCCATAGGTACACCAGTACAAAACAGAACTTGCGTTTGCCAAATTACTCATCATTCATATTCATGTAAAAAATTGCTTCTTTAGCGACATTAATTGCTAAAGTAGAGAGTCTGTAACACTTATTTGGTGACCTATAGTTTGTACAGGACTGGAATAAAGTTAAGCCTTTTCATTCTTTGTTTTAATTTCAAGAAATCATTCTTGTCTTGCAATTTGAACAATATATGATTATTTAAATATGTTTTATGTTCTAACTATCACAGTTGGGTTAGCAAATGTTTGATTAGAGGCACATTAGTTGATATGTCAATTGAGAACGAACAGATGCAACAAAAATGCCTTTGATTGGAAGTCCAGACAACAGTGGCGCTGCAAGAGCAGTAGGGTAGATGATCATGCTCATATAGTAAATAGGAACTCTCATGGTGAAGGTAAGTTATCTTGAGGCAAGGGATTCCACATGCTGCCAATCATTCATCCATGGCCTTCCTCTAGTTGGCAAACAATTAATGAGGGCGGGCCTTCCTAATTCTAGTACTATGATATGGTATTTTGGTGGCTTTGCATAGATGATGAATCAGAACTATGTTAGATCATTCATGAAAGAGTGACGAGTGGTTTGAGGATATAAATTTTGGCCAATTGGATGAGGTAGCTAGTTGAGATGCTTAGAAGGATTGCCAATAGAGACTAAAAGTGAGACAGCATACTGAATTAAGATGATGGATTCTTGAGGGAATGCTGATGAACCCAGCAAGGAAAGATAGCCTGCTGGGAATTTCTGAGACACCTCTTCCAATAGGTAAGTTATTCTGAACCATGGTTGGATGTCCTCCAACAATAGCATAACAGGTTAAGGCATAATAAGCCTGAATGCCGCGCGCTTGTACCATGTGAGATTCATAAACTAAGGGGTTGTGCTGATGTGAAAGCACTGAGTTGGTTTACACTATGTATTTTAGATGGTGCCACGTTTGATTGCAGACGTTCTTTCTATTTTGTTCGCACATACACATTTCATTTCTGATTTTGCTGGAGAGTTTGTATTATTATTGTGATTGTTATGTTGCACCTAGTAACTTTGTAGCTTATTTTCTTTTGTTTCGGTGCATCTGTTCCTGATTGAAAAAAGTTGTGCTGCTGTATATTTTTAACAAAATATAGATCAATTGATTGTATGTAGGCATTCGTCAACTTATCTTTCCTGCTATTTGCATTTGCATAGGTTTATATGATAAAATCTTAAAATTTATCAGGCTGGTGTTCTTGGAGCTTTGTTTGAGGACAAGCCACAGTCTGCAAATGATGCATGGAGGAAACTTCACACTGATCCTTTGCTCCTTATTCGTCAGCGTGAGCAGGAAGCACTTGCTCGAATAAAGAATAATCCCATCAAGATGGCTATGATAAAGAAATCTGTAAGCTGTTGTTTCAATGCTTTTATGATTATTCTATGCTGCGACTAATGCTGCAAACAATTTTTCAAATGATCTTTTCTGTATTTTTTTTATCATGCCAACAATGACTTTTTTAAGACTATTACATCCCTTTGACATTGGGACATTAATTAAATTTTCCTCTCTAGTCATATAGTTGCTTACCTTGCAAATTCA
The DNA here is from genome assembly GCA_037974815.1 of Kaempferia elegans. Taxonomy (NCBI): domain Eukaryota; kingdom Viridiplantae; phylum Streptophyta; class Magnoliopsida; order Zingiberales; family Zingiberaceae; genus Kaempferia; species Kaempferia elegans. The sequence continues at coordinate 12,945 of JBBPFQ010691907.1, read as the reverse complement.
TTTTCTTATTACAGATTCTACATTTTGCGATAAGGTTGTGCAATTCACTGTATAAAGAAACTATCTTGATTTTGCAGGCAGAAGCTGAGAAAGACAAGAAACACGATAAGGAGAAACAAGGAAAGAAAAGGCACAAGAGCCATCGTCGCAGTAAGTCAAAGTCTGAGAAACATTCATCGAGACATCATTCTGATTCTGATGACACGAGGGATGACCGGGAAGAGAAAAGAAGAGATCATCAAACATCCATGAAGAATGAAGAAGGAAAGATTACACGTGGCAAATGGCTATCAAGAAATTATTCAGATGCAGAAAGAAATAGAAACAGTGATCATTTAACATCTGAATCTTACCAACATAAATATGCCAAGAGTGATCGACATTCTCCCAGGTATACTTCAGGTTCAAGAAGGCATACTGAAAGTGAGGAAGAAGATAAGCAAAAGCATTCACTGCTTGAGCACCAACACCAAGATTGTCGGAGGGGTGATAGACACTCGTCCAGAGTCCATTCTTATTCAAAATACAGTCATCAGGATGATTCTACAAGAAATCATTCTGCATATGAACATCACCAGCCTGATTCTGAACGTGGAATGGAAGACAAGCACAGAGAATTCAACAAGTCGAATGAGCTGCCTGGCAAAAATCGTCGTCAAGGTGTGCCAAAGATGTCTGAGGAAGAGAGAGAAGCTCGATTAAGAGAGATGCAGATGGATGCGGAACTCAACGAGGAGCAAAGGTCTAAACGGTTGAAGAAAGCTGCAGAGGAAGACAGACTTGAAGCAACGAGATCAGGCTTTTCAAGAGGCAAAACTTTTCTGGATGCAGCCCAGAAGAGCATTTTTGGAACTGAGAAAGGGGGAAGCTCTACGATAGAAGAGAGTGTCCGTCGTCGGGCTCACTACTCACAGGGAGGCTCTGCAGCCCATGAAAGCAATGCATTCCGGCGGTGATAAATTGAAAAGGCCATTTTTTCTTGTAAGTTTGTACTGGCTGTTGCAATTCGATAGTGCACCAAGCTTGTTGTGTTGTGTATGGAAGATAGCTGCTAATGTTTTAAAACGAACGTTTTCAGATTGCTTAGATTGTTTAAAAGTTATCATGGCTTGAGTTAAATACACACGTCTTCTGGAGTTTACGAGGTTAGAAAGCAAGATTACAATATCTTATTTACTACTCCCGAGTGTTTACTCTTAACACCACTTTTACTGAAAAACATTAGTGGATGTAAATTAGAGGTAAGCATCTCTCATATATTCTCTCTTTGATTACGTGTGCAGACGTGTCTTTGTGCCCATCCCCTTCAGAGGATGTAGAACTTAGTGGAGTGTCAGAACTTTGTGGAACAAGGCAAATACATAATGTTTGGTTGAACCATTCTAAAGAAGTTGAACTTATGCTATGTTTAATTAAGGGTAATATAGTTGAACTTGAGATATGTTTAATTAGGGGTGATGTAATTAAGTTTATAACCAATCAAATTTAAAAATTTATTTTGGTATTTTAATTTGCTTTTTTTAAAATAATTAAAATTTAAAATTTCATCGGTTAAACCAAATTATACAATATCAAATTAATAAATTTCTTTTTATTCTAAAAATAATAATTAAATCTATTTTTAAAAAATAATTTTAGATTGAACTAATTCATATTTTATCTTGTTTAATTTTTATTAAAAAAAAATCAATCATTTTGATTTATAAAAACTTAATTTTGATAATTTAATTCAATTTTGACAGGATATTCAACCATATTGCCAATAGATGCGGAGACTCAATCCTAATAGATGTGGAGACTAGATATACATAAAGTAGATACAATTAAAAAAATAAATTCAGAAATTATCACTTAACAACAACAAAAAAAAGTGTTCTCCATCCTATACATTTCGATTCGATAAAAATTTAAAATAAAACTGGGATCTTCTTAATTGTTAAGGTGACACATATTTAAATATTACGGAAAAAGGGAGGAAAAAATGTCTGCTCAAAACATCCTCACATTTAAAAGCTCGAAAATGAACAAGTCAAAGATCAATCTGATGACGGTGCTGGATTACTTCCATCGCCTCTCTTGCCAAATCTATTGGCAATTTTTGGTTCAGATAGGGTGTTCCACACCTGCGAACGAGGGAAATACGAACTGTTTGGTTTTGTTTCATTGGGGGAAACGGATGTAAATTAAGAAAAGGAATGACGGATATAAATGAAAAGGATTGAAATTAACTTTCTACCCAATCTTGGACATATCACATATAGGTTAATAAAGGATAAATATTTAAATCCCATTTTTCAAAGGAAACAATTGACAGATGATCTTATTAGTTTAAGAAAACAGAGGCTTCAAGTAATAGAGTAATTACTTCTTTCGAAGTGTTGTTTACTTACTTCCAATTTCCCTTTAGAACCTCCAATAGCTAACAAGAAAGGGCAATCATCTGAAAAGGCTATAGAGAATATTGCACCCTGAAACAGATAATCTTCGGTATTAGGTTATGAAGTACCAATAAATGCTAGTAATAGAAGCTTTGCAATACAAAATAATGTTCTAAATTCTGAGTTAAAGTGAATTTTTCTCCTATTTAACAGGCGAGACTTAGATTGGATAATTATACTTGTACAGAAGGCAGAATGTATCAAACTATTCCATATCTGATAAAGGAGCGGAGCAGTCTTATAATCCATAATTCTCGAGCATTAAACTGTTTGAGAAAACTTACCGCCTTGAATTTCTGAGATACCATACATGAAGGTTGATTGTTTGACACGTCCCACAATTTCACCTGTTTCGTTGAATTAGTTAGTCATCAGCAGATATTTTCATATTGCAAATGAGAAGGGAAAGAAAACCATCCCATACCGTTTTATCTGTTGAACCTGTAGCAAGGAACTGCACAATGATATTTCAACAGGTCAGTCAATTAACTTAAAACTCTTTTATAAGCAAAGTCGAAACTAGAAGCATACATTTGGAGCTGCAGGATTGAAGGAGATTGAAGTAACAGTTTTATCATGAGCCTTAAGTGTGAAAGTTGGTTTGGAACTGGAGCTGGAGTCGGAGTTTGACAAAGCCCGGATGTCGAAACCTTGAACAGTGCCATCGTTAAGACTCGCCTGAAACACATCAGACAGGCCACAACTCTTAGAATCTAAGACTAAAACAACATTGCTTAAATCATCCTCAAAATTTTGATTAAAGATTCATCATCTGTCCCAACGGCTCAAGCGGGCAGTTCAAGACTAGTAATAGATAACTACTGACAAGGAAATCACAATGGAAATGGCTTGAAAGGAAAACCACCAACCCTTCAACTTCCAATGTTTCAATAGTCAACAATCACCAGTAATATATCATAAACTCACCACAAATGCGTGCTCTGAGTGTGGGTTCCATGCTAAACTTTCAACATCAGATGTGACAGACCATTCGTTGCAGACTTTAGAACTTGATCTCATATCCATCTGCAATTCATAGGGAATGAACATCATTCATCAAGTTATAGTACACCAAGAGAGAAATTCCTTTTAACTAAACATATTTTGCAGTTTACAAAAAGAAACTCAAAATCACAATGCCACACAGAAAACCATGACGAAGTGAGGAGAAAAAGTCCATTGGAGAGGTCTCAAGACACTGAGTGTTCAACCCCAAACTGATCAGTGTTATTATGATAACGCCCACTCTAATTTAGCATGTCTTTGATTATTAAAGAACAGCATTCAGTAAGCCATGAAACTTTTACAGAAAAAAAAAGCTAAAAGACTGAACTGTCTGGCATTAGACATTCAAGAAGAAGAATTAAACTCCACAATCATCTGATCCAGTAACCAAATACTTAGCACTGCTGTTTTTTAGACAGAAGGATAATGGCTGTATTTATGTATCCATCCAGGAAATGTGCAGAATTCACATGCTTACAACTCAAATTCATCCAAAATATAATCAGCAGCATGATTTAATTAAAGCTCCTGCATCTTATTTACATAGCTTAAGCCCAAGAAATTACTAGAGGCTTACGTCTTAATAGAGCCATTAAGTAAAGCTATTCACAATAAGTTTGGTATACAAAAACATCATAATTAATAATACATAAGATTAATGACATCAAAAGTTAGATATAGAGCTGAATTTCTTTCCCCCTCTTTTCATAGCAAATCAGATAAAGTATGCACAATTAAAAGTTGGAAAACTGTGCGAGTATAAATTCAGTAATACATGACTAGGTTTAGGTCTAGTGTCAGAAACAAGTGAATTGTGCCTCAACCTTCAACTTCCCTGAGAAATTTCTGTTGAGTCTTTTAATTATTTTGTATTTTCTGTTTCAAATAATTAAAAAAGAGTATAAGCAGAGCTATCAAGTGGCTAAAACTCTTTTCTACAGCCAAGATATCCAAATCACTCAAACAAATGAACAAGGGGAAGTTTAAACAAGATTAAAAAGTGGGGGAAATCTGATGGCAATACTATTTCAGGCTTTATTTGCAGAATGTATGGATTATAGATAAGCCATTCCATATTGTGAATAGTACAATATTCATTAGTTGACCCTAATCCTTCTAATAGCTTATCACTTATCCTCTTTTAGTTGATGATTCATGCAAACTTAAGTACCGTAGGCAATATTAAGATGAAAGACATCTGATCTTATGAGAAACATTTCTTATCCATTACCACAGCAACTGATGGATCAAAAGAACCACTGATAAGTATTTCAGGAGAATGTCGACTCCATGCAACTGCTTGGACCTGCAACAACAGTGTAGTTATTGGTTTATTTTGCTGAAAATCTTAACAATCTTAATTTTAAGTTATGATGCAAAACGAAGCATGAAATCATACAGCACAAAATACTTCACCACAATGGCAAGAAAAAACGACAAAAAAAAAATGCAATAGTTTTATACTGGTATCTAACAGTGATGATTCCACAAGAGAATTGATTAAATGCAATAAATTCAAGGGCAATGTGCATATAAGAAACTAACTAAATTTTATTTTTAAAAAAATTTCAACTATCTGGGAGGGATTTGAAACCATATTAAAATCAATATTTGATTCTTTCACAATGTAAACTTAATTACCTTGTCTTTATGATGCTCAACCGTTACAGCACATTTGCCAGTAACAACATCCCATATCTTCACAGTTTTGTCTGCACTTGCACTAGCTAGAACATTCCTGAGATTCAATGCGCAAATCTTCTTGTAAGACCCACAAGCTTGTACAACACAATCAAATAACATTTTTAGGGACCGAAGCTCACCTCACTTCCTTATTCCATGCAAGCCCAAGTACAGAGTCCCTATGGCTATTTTTTTTGTATTTGACTGAGGTCTACACATTACAATAAAGAAAGGAAATAAACAACAGAATAAGACGCCACTACAAATATTACTTGATAGAATGGATGTGAAACATTAGCAGACAATCTACATAAGAGAATATTGAGATACAAAAGCTGAAAATTTGCACAGGTATCTTAAAGTAATTGAAGAACAATCTTTATATAAATACCACAACAATGAGTACAATTAGGGACCACTAGTAGCTATTTTAAACTTCCAGATGAGAAAAACAAAAAGCACAACAAGAGTCACTAGACAACATATTACTCTCCTTCGTCTATAAGTTATATAACTTTCATTCTACATAGCTATAAGAGTGTTTGAAGCAATTAGAAGCCTGCAATTATAGTATTACAATATAGTTCAATCCAGACAAAGAACAACGAACCTTTTTCCCTGTTTTCTTCTTTCTCGAGACACCCCCAAGGACCATAAAAGGCTGAACTTCATCAACCTGTCAAAGTTAAATTAGGATGTGTAAATAGCTTATCAACATTATTCCAAACAAGCTAAAATTAATATAAGGAAGCTACTAATGGTAACACAGAATACATACAAGATCAAGGTCCCATATCTCAATAGCAGGCTCCATGGAGCCAACAGCTATGAAGTTGCCTACAGAAATCAGCATGATGCAAAAGAAAAGACAAAATTATTCAACCTGCATAATTGGGAAAGTAAAATTCCAACATAGTAGTAAAGGAAAAAGTTACCTTTATCATCACCTTTAAGGCTGCAATCTAACCATGCCGTGCAGAGGGGAAAAGCTGGAAGGATTATGTCATGATGAACATACATGTTTGAATCTCCATCCTCTGATTCTTCATAAATCCAAACCTGCCAAATGAACCATTTTAGATAAGCTAATCAAGCGAACCTTTAGTCTAAAATAAGCATCTTAAATATCATTCCAATCTTGATGCAAACTCACTTTCTGTTGTTATGAAGTAATCCTAATATGTGAAAGCATTCACATAATGCACCTATAAATATAAAAGGAGATTTTTTTTTTTATATATTTTTCCATAAAAAACAATGCAAAAAGAAAAAAAAACATCCCCAAATAAGGCCATCAGTATGCAGGACATCAATGATGTGGATTTTAAAAAGACTTTCTTGGTGGGTTTCGTCTAAGAACCAACCATCTACCCATCTTATGAAAAGATCCAGCTATCAAACAACCTGAGCACTATCAGTACCAAGACAGCTAGGGTAATAGCAATTCAGGCAAGAGATATAGGCATATAGCTCATACCTTCACTCACAAATATCAATGCCATTCATCTTAATTATTTATTTCTTAATCAAGTATCATAGTGGTTAAGAGGACAACAAACACAGCAAGAACTTAGAAACAATATTAAAAACAAGCAAGCAGATAAGTAATGAAAAAGGTCTGTATTGTGCACAACATGCCTCAAGATGACTGACTTCATCTTCATTTCTTGCACAGACTATAACTGCATCAGTTGGTTCTATGGTCATATCTTCTATCTCATCGTCGTCGTCGTCATCATCATCATCCTGGTCAATATATTAAGTGAAACCATTATTTGAATTCTCCTTTTGAGTAAAACAAAGCAACATAGCTGTTAACAATGTTTGACTCACATCGTTGTTCTTCAGATAAGGGTCCATATCATTGCTTGGATAGTAACTGTTACCTAGACCAGTACTAAATAGCTCGATTCCTGGCATATTAAAATGTATAAGTGAAAACAAAATACAATTCTTAACTTTGCTAAGATTATTGAAGAGAATTTGGTACCATCATCCTCATCATCATAGTGATCCATGTCAAGGTCTCGAAGGCTATCAGCTATATCAGGGAAACAACTAGAACTCTTATCCCCTTTGTTAGACAAAGCTTTAGCTGCAGCCAATGCATGCACTACCTGGTCTTCTTCTATGGAAGCATCGACATCCATATCCTCTCCTTCCTCTACATCACTGTCTCCACTGCACAATCATCATTACTAATGGATTATGGCAATTATGTAGAAGTTTATAAAAGGTATAAAAAGTCAAGTTCTAAAAGACATTACCTTTTTTCCAATGCTCCTGTTCTCAAAATCTCCTCAATTTCTTCTTTGGAGGGTGGTTCAACCACCACCGGGGAGACCTTAGAAGCTCCCTTTGGTACCCAACTAATTGCAGATATCATTTTATCGCCAAGATAGATAAGCAAGGGCAATGAGATCAGTTAAGTAGTGACCTCAGTCCTTTGAACCTAAGTAGGTTGTGAAGTAGAGATTGTCTAGATGAGTGGTAGAGGGAAGATAGCCACAGTGAGGAGAGGAAGGTCTTTGGCCAAGAAGGAGAGGAGGTGGATGCGTGGAACACGTTCTACCTAAAACTCCAATAAAATTTTAAAGTTTGTTAGATCATGCATTCAAATATAAGATTAGCTCACAACTTTGTGATATGTTTCATAATAATCTTTCCTCAAGATTCATAAAATATAAATTGCTTTTATTTATTTTGGCCCTAAATTAAATAAAATGGTATCATATTAAAATGATTAGATAATTTAACTCATTTGATCTTTGTCTAAAGCATATTAGTTAACATATTTAAAATATTAATCATTAACAAGTTAGTTAGAGAACTATTTTTTTATAGTATATCTACATTGCTCTTAATAGCACTAATAACATTATAAAAAAAATGTAGAAAAGAAAATTCCAGGAAGATACTATAATCACAATCACTGGGTAAGTACAAATTGGACCAATATGGCCTTTTTACTCAGCAACTAACTGGTGAAAACAATCATTCTGAGTCGCAGCAGTCTGATTGAGCAACTATGTAATGCAAAATGCAATAAGTAAAATATATTCAACCTAACGTCTAATCAACTAAGGAGATCACATGCTATAATAAAATGGTGGTAAGAGTCTTCCCTAATTGGTTAGCTCGTTTCAAACCATATATTTTCTCAATCTATGACCTACTAATTGTTCTGAGACTCATAACACATAACTAGCAAACCACCAGATTGAGTGAACTAAACTTAAACAATCTAGGGCATACCGCAGACAACCTATTGTAGTTAGATTGCTGCGACAAAGGATTTGAACACAGACATAAGGAAATTTGCCACTGCACGAGGTAGAAGCATGCGACAGCAGCTAATGCTACGCCGAGGAAGAGAAGAGACTGTCAAAGATAAGGTCGCATGCGAGGCTGCCGGAAGCCGGAGCACGAGGAGGCCCTGAGGCACCGACGGGCAGAGGTCGAAGCACGCCGGACGATGCAGCGAGGCGACGAGGTCGGCGCTTCCGTATGACGATAGGAGGATAAAGGAAGAGATAAGTACCTGTCGCCGGTGGCGGAGCTTAGCGGATTTGTGGCCTGGTGCGGCAATAGGAGAGAAGAAGAAGCCAAAATAGCGTTCGAAGTGTGGAGAAATCGACAATCTCTCCGTAGTCGATAACAAGGCCGGTGATCGCCCCCGTCGGAAGATTACCTGCGTTGCGGCGGCGAGGAGAGAAAGAGGGCGGCGGGCGTCTTTGAGATCAGGGTTTAAGTACACAGAGGAAAATTACACTTTCGCCCCAAACTTCTCCACAGACCACCAGATTCATAGTTAAATTACATATTCCCCCCTATCTTTTACAAAATCATACTGCGACCGCACCCGAGTTTTTTTTTTATTTTTAAATAATAATATACCTTACTGCCATTTTAATTTATTGATTCACTTCAGAAAATTATAATTAACCATATAATATTTAAAAAACTCTCGACTGGATATCACTTTTATAAACTCTGTAGTATTTTCCTTTTCTTTTCAAGCCCCAGAACTATTATTTCATCTTTTTTCTCTTATTCAGTAAATAGAAACACAACTTCAGCTCTTAGATGTTACCCTCTTTCAGCAACAAAAAGTAGCCCTCAACTTTTGTATTTTCACATTTTCTTTCTTTTCATCATATTTTCTAGGATTTTATTAGCACTAAAAAATAGTTCTGTTTTGCCTTACTTTCTCTATGTGTCATTGCTAAGCTCACCGAAGTTAGTCAAGATTGTTAACGAAGAAGCCACCCTCTTTTACTTCTTCCTTTGTATCTTTTCTTCTCTGGTTTACTTAAAAGTAACGGTCTTCTTTTAATCCTTGCTGACGGGCAACTCTTTACAATTAGCTTTGTTTTGAAATTTTTTTCTTTGAAGTTTATTAATTTGCCCCGGGGCTATGATGCAGCGGTAAGGGAGTTCAGTTATTTCCAGACACCCACGGTTCGATTCCCAACTACGACGCATTTACAGTAATTTTTCCTCCAAATGAGATTCACAATTAAAGGACGTTGGACTTATAGGCTGCTCGCCGCGTGTGTTTCCCGATTTACCCTGATGATCGGTGGGAAACCGGACCGACCACCCCCAGAGATAATCAATGAAGTAAACTGAGTTCATCAATTTTTTTTCAACCATAACAGTAAGAGAAATAAGTAAGAGAAATATGTTGTTGTTATTGTTTTTTTTTTCATGTTTCATTAATTAAAGTAGGGTTGTTTAGATCAAAATAGAAATGTAAAAATACTAAATATTACGAAAAAAACGAGTTCATAAATGATTTTTCGACTTTAAATTATAGATAAATTTTAAGGGTCGACGGCCATGATTTCAATTAAAATCAATGACAAAATATTTTATATTATTATTATTATTTTAATTGTTAAATTTGTTAGAAATCTTGATTACGCCACTGCCGCTTAGCTTATAAGCGGTTTTGAAGGTTATAAGCTCTTTAAATTTATTGGATAAATTTTTCTACAAACAGTTTTTAAAAAGTAGTTAAACAATTGCAAATTCAAATAACCAATTAGGTTACCTCTTCAGTCATTGCATTGAGGGAATCAGAAAATAGTTCAGAAATGTAGTTAAATAAGTCACCATCCTCATCTTCTCTTCCGGGAAATGTTAACAATGTTCCTCCTCCGACACTTAATTCTTCAAAGCGAGACTTGGTATAAGTAGGTTTTCTCTTTCTTCCTTAATCTTCTTTTTGAACTCTTCCAACGATCGACAAACAGCACTGTTGAAGTCATTCGATGGTAGGTCGTTCAAGATGAATTGGATTTGTACAAGTGCCTCCTCCTTTTCATGTAAGTTACTGATAGTGTCAAGAACTTGAGAGACCACTGAAAAAGTGTTTGGGCCTGAAGAACAACCGAGGTCGACAATGGTAATTTGCTCAAGAAGTAGTGTCTTGCAAATTTCCTCTATGACATTCTCCAATATAGATTTTATCATGATAATTGCCTTTCTCTAAATGCAAACATGAACATATAGATCAGATCAAAATAAGATTGAGATAAAGTTTTAAAAAAATATATTAACACTAACTTAACACGAAGAATTTGCGGCATAGCTATATATATTCTCCATCCCCTCCGACCATTCGAAGGATTTGTTCGACCTCTCCTTTCCTAGTAGTCTCCATGTTTCTAGCTCTTTAAGTAGCTCTACGATATACACGCCATAGCCATGTGTTTAGTGAATATATGATCATGAGTTGGTACATTCTAAGAAATGTTTTAATTTTGAAAAATTTTCCGAAAAAGAAGAGAACGGATCTAATCGTCTCCGGCCGCCTACTGAGAGTCTGAGACGACTTTGGTGCTCTCTTTGTTTCTTGACACAAGCCTTTATATAGCCAACGAGCAAGTGGTAACTAAGAAACTCATGAAATATGTTAGGAAAGTGATATAAATCTATTTTTGTGGAATTGATTGAATAGTTTACCTAACAAGAGGGCTGAGTTCACTTCAGGGATTGCGTCGGACCGGCTTGCATCTAACATGAATTGATTGAATAATTATTTCGATCGAAAGGTTGAAAATCGAGATTCGTATACTTGGTAAGGATGGTTTTGTAGTCGTTTAAACCCAAGATGCCATTTTAATTTGCAATCCAAGCAAGAGGATTGAAAATAAGGTCACATTGAATTTTAGACAAATATTAAGGAGTTACATGTTGATTAATCAATAACTAATGACAAATTCAAATCTCCTTGTCATATTGACTATTCATCTAATTGATAAACTTTTCAAGATTTAAATTTTCTTCCTCTAGAAAATATGTTTCTATATTTCCCTATGATTTTTTTTCTTACTTTCTAATTATGAGACGATTATGATTGAAGACACTCTAATTTATTGGCATTGTTCCATCTCAAAGTAAATTTTAATCTAAAACACTGACTGAATTTTAGTAAATTCAATATGCCCATTCATAAGTTGAAATTGGAAGATATATTTAGGATATTTCACTACATGGAAAAAGAAGAAGCCATGTTTGATTGACAAACAAAAGATAATTCATATTACTCCTAACTAAAGATTATAACTAATTTGACGAAACCGGCAGCGGAAGGAAGAAGAAAAGGAAAAAAGAAAATGAACTTCGATGTACATCCACATGTTACTTCTAATGCATCCACATACATGATTATTGTGGAGTGTTCTTCTTCAACACAATGACAATATTCGATACATTACACTTAGTGAGCTTTTCTTCAAGAATGCTCCTTGAAATTTTTTCAGCAAATCTTTCAAATAGTTCATCCAGGATGGCGTCCCCAAAGTGATGGGCAACAAAGGATTCAATCCCGGCACGAAAACTGTTTGCAATCTTCTTCCCATCTTGTACCATTTCAAGTTCTTTGAGATAATCAAGCCATTTGTTGCTTAGAAAGTGTGCTTGTTCTATATGGAATGAACTTTCACTGAGAATTATTGACTTCACTTCCTCCAACAATGGCACGTAGAACGGAAAATATAAAGCATCCAATTTAGCTCTGGAAATGATCCCCTAGTTTTGAAAATTTAACCATTTCAATTCCATATTTAATATTTGTATCGAAGCTGAGTAGTAATTGCAAATTCAAATAACCAATAAGGGTACCTCTTCTGCCATAGCATTAAAGGAATCTGCTAATAGTTCAGAAATGTGGCTTATTGAGTCGACATCTACTTGATCTCTTCCAGGAAATATTAACAATGCTCCTCTTCCAACGCTTAATTCTTCAAAACGAGACTTAAGAAATATAGAGAAATCTCTTTGAAATTGTTCTTGATAGGCTTTTAACATCCAAGGGGGGCTAGTACTTGTGATGAAAATATTTCCTTTGCTTTGTGAAATACCTTGTGTCCTCTCAAGTTCTTTAGGAACCTAGATTTTTGTTTTATCAATAATTAAAAATAAGAATATCAATCTAATTCGACAAAAAAAAACAAACAAATTAGCTAACCTGAGACAGCCAATGGAGACTACTGGAAGAGTGAAAGAAATCAACAGTCGAAGAAGGGAAAAGTCTCCCATGGAATGACCCTGAAACAGCTGCAACATAATATGGTATGAGTTGTATTTGTCTTTCTCCCTTGATCTTCTTTTTGAACTCTTCCAAGGATTGAAACACACTGTTGAAGTCATTCGATGGTAGATCGTTCAAGATGAATTGGATTTCTGGAAGTGGCTCCTCCTTGGATTGTTTATGTAACTCACTAATAATGTCGAGAATTTGAGAGACCACTAACAAGGTGTTGGGGCCTGAAGAACAACCGAGATCGACAATAGTAATTCTCTTAAGGAG
>JBBPFQ010691493.1:0-14984 GCA_037974815.1 Kaempferia elegans | reverse complement strand
TCAAATAATACAAATTTCAGTCGTATTGAATAAAGAATGGTCACAGAAAATTTGATCATCAACATGTTTAAGCTTTGGAGAATATCTGGCATTCAGAAAGTGGCAAATGAAACTAAGAACACAAAGGATATCGAATGACTATATTGACAATGTCAAAACTGTTCAGTATTATTGATTGCAATTGTTTTACCTAATAAGTTAGGTGAACAATAACTATGAATTACTCTCCTGTCAGTATCAATTAGTTAGCAGGCATCAAGCATTCTAATAACAACAATCCATGTGTCTCAACTATTTTGAGTTGGTTACATGCATCATATATCATCATTGAACTGGGGTTGGCTACATACAATCATAAATCACCATCGGACTGCATAAAACTATAAGCTAGTAACATTTAGGTATTCTAAATCATACTCCTCTCTCCAACTTTAATTGATTCAACTTGCCAACACGACTCCAATTTATTTCTTTCTTATTGCATCATATGTTTGGAGCTATGCCTAATTGCTCCACAATAGAAATAATGATCTTATGCATCCATTTAGCATTTTTAAACACCAACTTTAATATGTGTTGATTTGTAACTGCATAAAAATCAAACCATAAATTGTATGACTGTTTCACAAGTATATAAATTTTTTCATTTAACCTAAGACACAACAGTAAGCACACAAGACTTCAAAATTTTCTAGATTTTAATCACCCACTATTTATCCTACAAATCTTATCTTTCTAGATTTTAATCACCCACTATTTATCCTACAAATCTTATCTTCATCAATATTTTCTTGTTGTTTAATAATAACTTGCAAGGATTTCGAATCCATTCATCTTGCATATTCCTCACCAATTAACATAAAACATTTACATCTTTCCTACAAATGAAACACTGCAAAAAGAAACTCACTGGATAGAGAGGTAGAACTGATTCCAATGTCCAATCTCTCAATTTCTTTTGGAGGAAATTTGAGGGAGGAAAAAGAAATAGGGAGAGAAGTATTTCTCTTTCCTTCTCTCATTTTGTTCCAGTCAAAATTGAACAGCTTAATTTTCAATATGTTTATCATTTAAAGTTTTTGAAAATAAAAATGATAAGATAATAATTCTTTGCTCCTATGAATCCCTCCAAGGAAATGATGGTGGGCAAGAAATTTCACATGTTTCTTTTCCCTCGAACAAACAATACATAGGAATTGATCTTTTCCTTCTTCTCTAATTCTATCTCCCTTTGATCTTACCATCTTCCCTACTTTTTATTCCACCTAGGAAAACAGCCTTTATAAAATTTCTTCACACGATTAAAGTATTGAATTTATTCCATTTACTCTCTCATCAATTAGCACATATCATCAACATATACGAAAAGTAAATCTAACCTTTCCGATATTTTTGTTGACTAACGAAAGCAAAGTCATGTTAGCAAATTTGTTCTTTGATTGCATATTTTCTAAGAACATAGAATACAACAACAACCAAGCATTATCTCACTAGGTAGGGTCGGCTATATGGATCTTTTTACGTCATTGGACTTTATCCCCTACTATATCATAATCTATATTTAAATAGATTTGATCATGTTTTATTGTTTCTAACCAAGTCTTTTTTTGATCTTCCTCTTCCTTGTTTGATGTGCGTATTTGTCATAGTTTCACATCGCCTAACTGGAACATTTATTGGTAGTTTAAGTACATGTTCATACCATCTTAAACATGACTTTCTAAGGTTTTCCTCAATAGACGCAACTTCAACTTTTTCTCTAATGCTCTCATTCTTATTATATCCATAGTCGTATGTCCACACATCCACTTTAACATTCTCATCTCTGCAACTATCATCGTCTGCTCATGTGCACGAGTCATAGCCCAACATTCAACTTCATATAACATAGCAGTCTAACTGCGATTTTGTTGTACTTTCCGAAGTTTTAGAGGTACTTCACGACGCTCTCCTTCATTTCAAGTTTTCAACCATTCTGCTTATATTCTATATAAGACATCTCTCAATCCCTCCATCGTTTTATAAAAATGATCCTAAATATTTAAAGCTCCATAGAAGATAGAATAGGAAAATAATAAGAAAAAAAAAATAACCAGAAATATAATTTGATAATTCTATAAAGATAAACATCACGATAAATGATTTTATGAAGTTTTACACTAGTAGATATCTGTCCAATGAAATAGCCGCTTTCAGGCTTTGGAACTACAGTGGATGACATGACAATAAGCAAATAGTGAATACATGATGTTTCGCAGATGTGACATACTGAATCTTTTAACAGTGTTGAATGTTGAAAAATAAAAGAGATATCATACCATCGGAGCTGGTTCACTGGTAATATCAAATGGGTTGACAGATTTTGGAGATTGAGTAAAAGCAGGCACCACCTGGAGGTGAAAGGAAAATTGTTAGTCTAAAAAGAACACAACACAAATGAACAGTTAATAAGACTCATATACACTGAAAGTTCATTACCGGACTGGTTGGGTAATACATGTTATACCCCATACCAGGATAGAGCCCTCTTTGCCAAATTGGAGCTGATAGAGGTGCAGTTGGATAAAGTGAGGCAAAAAGATCCTGTAAAAAACTAACAATTTTGAGTGATGATGGTCAATTTCCTGAAGTCAGTAATAAGATTGTGTGCTACCTCTGGCAGTTCTTTTCTTCCACTAGATGTATTTCCTGCCGATGATGGTTGTGAAGAAACTCCTGTGACTGTATTTTGTGGTGCTCTAGTAGCAACTATAGGAAGATGTCCAGCAGGATTTGCAATTGGGACATTTAAAGATCCTTGCCCATGCGGAGCAGATGACAACCATTTCTGGCAAAAAATACACACAACTTGCAAATTAAGAAAATTGAAATGTAAATTGTAAAAGGAACTCTAAGTAAACAAAAACGAAAATGCCTCTACTTGGTTGTTTGAAGATTCAATTCCAGATGCGTTGGATAGCTGATCAGTAGGTATGCTATCTGTGGATGGAAATAATGGTGCTTGCTGTTTTGTTGCGGTGGACAAGCTCCCACCAATACCAACTTTTGTGGACAAATCAATTCCAGAAGGCAAAGTTGAAATACTCCCTGAAGGTGCTAATCCCGAAACTGATATCTGGGCGAGACCTGATACTAATGGGTTTGCATTAGGAGCCACTTGAGGTGCACTTTGCTGCCCAGAATTAAAAGCTGCCCACTCTCCCCCATCGCTAGCAACAGTGGTAGTTTGCTGAGGGACATACTGCTCTGGATTTGCAGCAACAGTAGGTTCAGGATCCACACTAAAATCTATAAGACTCTCCGTGTATGCCATCTTCTGCACTGAATTTGCATCAGCAGAGCCTATGCTGCTTGGAGATAAAGAACTCTGCAACATAGTAGATATGGTGTGAATGATCCAAAAAGATTTCTGAAGAACAAATAACCACATGATCTATGTATGAAGTCAAACAATTAAGTGTGAGCAGTGCAAGAAATAAAACATTCGATTGATTGTCAAAGTCCAGAAATTTGTAGCTTTGACCAATATAATGAAAAATACATGCATTCAAAATAGTGAAATATCTAATACTATGCTCATTTATCTAAATCGTACATTAGTTTATGAGAATGTTGATTAAAACAATCTCAGGTCATCTAGATTTTGGCTAGGGATGGGCATAAAGCCTTATAGACAAAGTGTTTTTCTATTAGTTACACTTAGGAAGGTGCAGTTAAATAGCATTCTAATAATATCAGTACCCTTGTTAATAGATAAAAGCACTATCAGTGAGAAAACAGGTTTGGAAGAGGAAAAAAAGAAAGAAAATATCAAGTCATATTCTATTAAATTCACATGGCAGAAAATATGTCTAGGGGCCTGTAGGCGTACCACATTTACAAGATAGCAAAAAAGTCATGTTAATATCCCTAACTGACTATGTTCCCTAAGATATGGCAATCACTCACAATCGTCAGAGCAGAATCATCAGGTACACTGGATCCATTTGGTTTAGGAATGCTGCCAACCTGAAGTCGTGGTACCTCATCACCCAAGATATCGCTCACAGGCCGCACCACCGGAGGACTCAGCTTACCAACATCTTTCTGATGTTCTGGTGATCTCCCATCTGGCTTTGGCATATGTGGAAGCCTATGCTCTTCAAGCCTCCTGTTTTGGTTTCCATTTCTAACTTTATCATCTTTAACTCTATCATCTACCACCTCAAACTGAGTCGGACTTCTCCTGATATCACCCTGATTGTATCCAGGACTCCCTCCAAAATTAGACCCAGGACTTCTTCCTCCGTAGTTAGATCTGAAACGCTGATCATCATTTCTACCACTGTAACTAGGACTATAGCGACCTTCAAATGGTGGGCTTCTGGAACCACCTCTATATGATTCTTCACTTTTATTTTCATTATTATTGTCCCTATCGCCCTGCAAGCTCACAAATAATGCAAATTTTAGTCAAGCAGATTTGACACGAGTAACTTTTCTATACACAAAAGTAGAACTTTTCAAATGGACAATATCTCCATCAGTTGCTACCTTCAGCCTCTGAGACATGTCTCCAGGCCTATCCCCAGCATATCTTTGGTCAGCATAAACATGCTTGATGAACTCCCTGAGTCTATCGATGTTGCTGTAACTCAAAAAGAATAGCAAGCAGTAAAGGTTAACAAGGCATGATAGTTCACTAAAGAACTGAAAGGGCAGAATGGGCAGTAACCTGCTATCTGGAAATAAGTGGCGTTGTGAATCCCAGTTCTTAAAGTAAATTTCTCTTGCACGCTGTAGGAAACAGAGTAGCTTTTACATGCTTAGAAAGGGTAGCCAAATTATATGTTTAAAAAAAAGTGAATGAATACTTTCAATAGAATTGCACCTCATTTCCCCCTTGTTGAAGGGCAGTAACTTCTTGGGAAGTAAATTTAGCCATGGATATGGATTTAACACGATGGGTAAACTCCCGACTGCAAGGAAAAATGATACAACATGATATATCGTATAAATCATGACTGGACAAAAATAGGAATGAATCCATGCTGATTAAAAAAAAATATGTTAACACTTACTGTATTCCACTACAATTTGTACAGATAAACGTCCAGAAATTTGTGCACACATATTGTGGACCCTGTCAAGAAATATACATTAGCTTAACAAATGAAGCATAACAAGCAAGTTACTAGGACAAAACTGTGCATTTACTCAGATGTGTGTGACCCTCGGGTACTGTCATATTCAATGTTTATTCAATTACTCTTTACCAGCACATGCAATGGTTGCATTAGGTTCAGCAATAATGATATCTCCTAACATAGCAAAACTGGCTGTTACAATTGCTACAAGTAGTTCAAATAGCATTGAACTTTCGATTGATCCTGGAACTTGGGATCCCATGGATGAAGATATGGTATCTGTAGATCCCATTGAATTTGATTCACCTGTTGAATTTGATGAAGAACTGGATTATAATTCTTATATACATTGTATCAATTCTTATCAAAGAAACAGGTATAGGTCAACTAAATGGTATTCCCATAGCTATTGGTGTTATGGATTTTCAGTTTGGGGGAGGAGGGGGGTAGTATGTGATCCGTATTAGGCAATAAAATTACTTGTTTCATTGAATATTGTAAGGTCCCGTTTAATTTGAATGTTCAAATTAAGGATTTAGTTTCTTTACAGGTTAGATCGAGGTTTCAAAGGCAAGGGTAAATCGGTGACGAAGGACACGAGATTTATTTTATAAAATAAAATAGTAGAGACTTAAGTTAATACCTATTCTAAGTTATGGGTTGGATTAGGGTGTGGACTTACTAGGAATGCTTGGAGCCCAATTAAAAAAAAAATACTAATAGTAATGACCTAAAAGGGGGGAAACGGGAGGTGAGGGATGAGCGATTTGGCGGGGCAAGAGTGAACAGTGGGCGATTGTCGCGGGAGAGAGTCCGACGGCGACACAATTCTTAGTGTGAGAACCTCCAACGGCAAGGCAAGTAGCTTCCCTTGTAGGTATGGATGAGTGCTCCATTCGGTTGGTTAGCAGAGGTATTCGGCTGCTGTCTTAATGTTTTTTGTAAGGGTTTGAGCGATCGTATTTTGCTCTGATTTTGGGTATTGGTTTGTGTCCAGTGTGTGTTTTGCCTCCTGGTAATAGTTCTGTTACAGTGAAGCGGATTTCGGAAGGACAACTGAATTGATTTTTGTTTTCTTTTTCTTGCATTGCTCTTCAAGAGAAATTCTGAATGTTGATCGGCTTTGGGATGGTGAGGTTCGATTTTGATGAAATTTTGATTTCCTCAAGCTAGTTACGACGTAGAGGACAGATTTTTGGGTGTGGTGTACCAGATTTGGTTTCATGTTCTTGTGTTGAGATGATTTCCGGTTTCAGAGGTAGATTTAGAATGTTGAGTTTAGTTTGTTGTATTCTTGTTTTGTGGTAGTTATGATTTTTTGTTAGATTTGGAGGAGGTGTAATGGATGTGTTGAATTCTTGCTCTAGTGAAGTTTTTTTTTGTTTCCTCGGGCAGATTTGATTATGTGCATAGTCCTATTCGTGTTCTGGGATGGAGATGGCTTCAGGTTATGGAGTTGGGGGAAAGGGGTGAATTGTGAGTTGAATTATTGATGTTGGGCTTGTTTCACTGGTAGCTTACCTTGCAGAACAGAATTGGGATTGAATGGGACTTTCTGAGAATGGGTTGTTGTTCTTCCATTCCATTTTTGGATACTCTGATTTTTCTTTATGTGAATGCACTGTTAGAAGATCTAACCGATTCCTTTATAAATGTTGGTATAAGAACTAGACCCGGTTACTTGTGTGTATGATATTAACTGAGTTATGCTTTAATATTTTTTCAATAACCCTTTAATTTACATTTTTCTGGCGTTTTCTGTTGGGAGCTTATACTGTTGGGTTGGGTGTAACAGTAGATTAACAGTTTATTAAAAGCTATGGTTTACTTGGGTGTTTGATATGGACCAGTTTATGATTTATTTTACCCATCAGTACAACTAGATGAGCATGGGCATAGGTGATGACAGTATGAGATGGGTGCCTCGGAATGAGCTCCGGGGAGACCCTTTCAAACATGAATGATAAGGCAAAACAGAATAGCTATAGAAAAATGACTCTAAGTTCTCCTAAGAGGTACCTCTCAACGGTTCATGAATGTTGAATGTGCTCTAATAATGGTCACCACATTTGCATCATGGTATTTTCTTAATAAATAAGTTGAAGTGTCTTTCACTGGGAATGCATGTCAAGTTTGATGATGTCTACTCTTAAATTCTATCAAATATGCTTAGTTTTTCTTAGTGTAAACAAATTTATGTTTTATGTTTCTGAATTGTGGATCTCATTTATGCTACTCATGTCCTATGCTACTAGTGGAATTTGCTTGCTAGGTTAATGGACTCACAACATAATTGATTTAGGTGCGGATGGGTTGCAAAACATGTGTTAGGAGACATGGAGGCAGAGTAATCGAGGAGATGAGATGGAATGCAAAGCACACTGTCCAAGGGCCCATGGGAGCGTGTTAATAAATTTTGTTCGCTGATTTGTTATATTGTAATGAGTTGGAGACTACTTGTTTCTCTTGTTTTGGACAGGAGTTCATAAATTTATATTCGATAGATACATGTGGAGCTTTGAAATTCATATATGATGCAATGTACTTTGGTTCCAAAATATTTGTAGTACTTTATATGATGGAGTCATAAGTAGGGAGTCATGGGTCTTTTCAAATATGCTACTAATCGATCTCTACTTGCCATTATTTGTCATTATTGTGTGTGCTTCTGGAGGAGCACGCATACAAGAAGGAAGTTTGAGCTTGTGCAGATAGCTAAAATTTCTTCTGCTTTATATACACAACAATCCTAGGACATTTGTATTGAAATATAGTCAAAACTAAATATTATAGTGCTTGTGTTTGCCACCAACCAATTGTTTGTTTCCTGATTAGACCCATACTACCAGTGGGCTTTGGCACATCATAAAGTTGCCTAGATTGGCAAAAAAATTGTGCACTAGTTACCATGTTTTACATCTTTATTTTTATCCATGAATTCTCCTAATTTGTTGATCATCTTTAGATATGATGTAGTATGCATATCTGTTAAGGGATTCTTGTGAAGTCCTGGCACACCTTTTAGCTATAATGAAAGAAAAAGGAGAGAATGGAAAGAGAACTTAGGAATAGGAATAACTTAGTAACTTACTGAGTGTCACTTTTTGTTTGGCAACCCATCATGCAGAATAGGATGAGGATTGATAAGTTTTAATTACCATAACCACTAAAACTTAGTTTTTAAAGCATTTTTGCATACTCATTGAATTCTTTTTTTCCCCCTATTTTCAAATTCATCATCATGCCTGTTCCTCCAATGGGAATAAAAGTCAAAAGGTTGTTGCTATTTCTAATCTTTTATCGCCATTTCATGTGATTTGAGATCCCAAAAAACTAAAATCAAGAAAATTTTCACATTTCTCACTCCAAGGCTACTTTATGACGATGACTTATGATTCAGTAATAATCTTCATTATTGTGAAAAAAAGGTCATATATAATCAGAGGAATCTACATATATGACCTGATTTTAGGAACATTATAACGAGAACAGCAGTTACCTAGACTAGCAAGTTAAGGCATGATACTCAAAAACCACAAGAGTTGACTGCCTTTTGAAAATAAAAAATGAAGAGCATCTAAGAGATAATGAGTTCTGTTGTTCCACTATGATGCTTGGATGACCACTACAAAATGACATGCATACAAGGTTGTCTGGTATGCCAAATCTTGCTTTACTGCAAGCTAGTACTGAGAGGCTTTTTTAAACCAGGACCAATAATCAAGTTTGCACTAAAATAAATTGATATCAAGGCTCAGTTTTAATGTGCTAGAAAATTACCAAATAGCATAAGAATTTAGATATTACTTCAGTATTAGCAGATAAGAAATTAATGTTTTTACAGAGATGTTACTACCAGAATAGATTGATTGTCCATGTAGATTAATTCTGCCAAAGGTTCATAGTTAACCTAACTAATGAAGATATTATCTGATGAAATGAGGTCACATTGGTGACTAATTGAATTACTGTGGGGAATGGATCATAGATAGACTGGATGGCTAGATGGGGAGCATAGTGCTTGAGCTGATAAGAAATTTTTTCTTTTGCAATACCAAAGCCTTAACACAATAGAGTTTATGTGATTTTGAGCCTACAGTTCGTACTCTATGGCCTACAGATTCTTAAAGTGAATCAATCCTTGAAAATTCACTATTTTTCTCCTTACTGGAGCCGGAGAAACCTCATACAAGACCGTTTTTACAATCAAAACAAATGCAAAACAAAACACAATAATTGTATTAAAAAGACTAAGGGATTGAGGGATTACAGGTAAAACTTAAGCCCTAAACATAAAAGACAAAAGTAAAATGAAGACAAAATGTAGCTGTGGAATGGCTTTGTTGTTGTATTTTGAGCTCCCTTCCCCTCTATTTATAGTCTTCAATCCATGTTTCGATAAGTTTCGTCCAGTTGTTTTGTTAAATGTCAATTGACTCAATTCTTTCACCAGTCTATCAGAGGATCGTTCACCACTAACTATAATTTCCATTTGACCCATTGGCAATCCAGTCAACTGGAAACCTTTTGACTCAACTCCAACCTTGTTAGTTGACTGTAGAGCATAAGATCCTCTTTAGACACTTATTTTTTAAATTCAAATAAGAATCAAATTAACTTAATCCCCAACAGTTGACTAATGAGTCTACTGAACTCTGAACAAAAATGTTTTATTCACAAGCAGTTCGACTGGGATCAACCTCCAAACTACTGGATCATCAACTATAATTCTAAAACACCATAAACACAAAGACCATGTTTCTTTGTTGAGCGTTTTGCTTAAATAAGAATCTACCTATACAAGTCATCTCTTATTTGGACTTGAGAGTTTATCTTTGCAACCCTTTTCTCACAAGGTCATCTCTCATGAGGTCGTAATTCCCTTGGATGCATTGAGCCCTAAGCTCATTCCACATTCATGTTTCACTTGTTTACCTATGTAGTTTGTCTCCTCCAACTAAGTTGTCACCTCAATGGTCCTCATCATACGGTCTCTTAGATATCTCATACCATCCTTCTTTGATCTCTCTAGTAGACCCTGAGCCATGACCCACACCAACTTGACCGCACCAAGTCAAACTTTGCAAACTCCAAGTACATCTACCAAGCCACTACACAACTTTATGCACACATCAATAATAATGTAACTCAAACGCTTTGCCCAACACATCAAACATTTTAGTCGAACACGATTACTTAGGACATGACTGCACTGACACTTGTTACTTACAAATATTTACAAACATGTATATTTTCATTCGGACAAGGATTTTCATCCCAACATTGACTCCACATCGCATATGAAAATGGTTATAGTCACCTATCTATCTATGTATCTCAAATCAACATAAAGTGTTCATTTTAATATATATATATATATAATTGCACATGCTCTAACACATATCATATCTCAAGTACAATCAGAAAAATCATCAAGTAGTTTGTCCCTACAATTTGGGATCAGGTACATGGATTTTATCTCTCCATTCAACTCTATACAAGACTATATTGCTAATAACATTTAGAAATCAAATTTAATTAATGAAATTTCCATTTACCTCCCTCTACCATCGTACCTTCAACTGAAATCTATTCAATTTGTCTAACTGTAGTATCAATTGACCACCTTTCAACAAAACCATATTCACTTTATTCTATTTAAATATAAATGCCCTTCACCTTAGCATCAGAGGCATACTTATTACATAGAACCTAAATTCACCAAATGAAAGTAACCTCACCAGGTTGTTGCAATTGATGCACCTCCTATTGGCAGGAAGTTTCAAGAGCCCTCGAATTATCTTCTCATTCTTCTCGTCTTCCTTCACCCGGTTGGCCATCACAATTCCCCACTACCTCCTCGGATGCCCGAAATTTCGCACGTGATCCACTTCTAGATCAGAAAAGAAATACACACAAAAAAATGCTCAAACTGACTTGAACGCACGCATCAATCAGGAGAAAATGGGTATTTGACCAAAAACGAAACAAGAACGTCCGGATCTCGCAGCCATCCAAGAATTAAAGCCTCGAAGGACAAGATCTAAACAACAATGCCATGGAGAGCGGGGGGAAGACAGTACCTAATTCGGCCTCCAAATGGATGGATTCGTACACGAGGAATGGAGCTGGCGATCGGCCAATCGGGTGAGATGGAATCGATCGAAACGAGGAGGCGGCGAAAGCCAAAAAGTTGTCCTTTTTTCCACAGAAAGAACGAGATGGTTTGGTTATCTCGATGAAGTGACATTTCAATTTGACCCTTAAAGTTATGAATATTCACTTTCTGAGTCGCAGATAAAAACAGTCGCCGGGTTTGCCGGTGGGCGACGGGTTGCTGCCAGTACGCGACGGGTTCAGCCGCTCACCAGATCAGCAGTGACCTGTCCGGACAAGATATCTTCAATCAACCCGGGGAAAAAATACATACGTGGCTCACTCTTACTGGTACGAAATAGATATTATTTCTTATAATATTCCATTGGGTATTTTATTAAAAAAAATATTTTTAAATAAAGGATTTTAGAGAATATATATATTCTAGAGAAAACAAAACACAAAAACTAACTAGAACGAGGGAGGAGGATTTTAAATAAACGGACTGCCGAGGAGTAGGAGTTTTATCTCCGAACCTCATTACATCGGTGTTCCGGATATTTAAATTAGTTTGTCTTCCTTGTTGTTAGTTTTGTTTTGTAGTTTTAGTTTTCCGCTGTGCAACTAACAAATGTAAAAAGGAGGAAGATCACTCTAGCCGGGGCGTGTAGGTCCTAACAATTCTGACTCCATCTTCCTCCTTCAAAGCACCTCTATCCGTGCTCCTTCCAATGATGAGTCCGGTGAAGAGCAACCTCGATCTGATACCACTTGTTAGGACCTTGACGCCGACTAGAGGGGGTGAATACACCAGTCACCCAAATGGATCGCTTCTTCCTACAAATGTTAGTGCGCAAGCGAAAAACTAAAACTAAACACATAGAAAGAAGACAAACCACTGACTCAATAATTACATGGTTGGGATATACACTCCTACTCCATGGTAGTCCGTAAAGTGAGCAATCCCGATCGGTCGGTGGATGACTCCTCGGAAACCTCCGGCTAGCTTGTGTAGCTCCTTTGGGTGGAAAAACCTCACCACAACACTTTCGAGATCTCTCGGATGCACATGGAACACTCTTTAGCTCAGTAGACTACTAGTAGAGTTAACCACCACTATTTCATCAACTTTGCTCAAGCTTCCCAAGATCTCTTAAATAGAGCTTGGATAGAAAACCTCACCACAAATCGATTGATAAGTTTATCAGTCAACTGGTCCACGTGAAAATGTGACCGTTACACCCCAACGCCTCACTTACGAGTCGACTGCTCCACACACCAGTCGATTGACTAGTCGACTACTCTCCATGGGCCGGGCAAAACGAACAGAAACCTTCTATTCACTCACAGTTGACTGCCCAATCAACTACAAACTAACAGTCGATTGGTAAACCCTAATCTAGGATTTTAACCCCGAGTACAATCCCTCAGCATTCGTACTCACCTGACCAACCTAGACCTAGATTTCAAGTCATCTTCCTTCAACCTTGCGTCCCTAGGATGCCTCCCCATCCTTCGCGCCTTGCCTTCTAGATGCTTCTATCGGCCTAGGTCCTTGTTGTCGAGTCTTCTTTTGCCAAGTCTCACTTGGGCTTACACCATCAAGGCTCGCCCTTGGACTTATGCCGCTAAGTCTCTACTTGGACTTTACCTGTTGTACATGTATCATGCATCCTCACAATGCATATCAAATATAATAATAAACTTAACTTAAACCTTTACCCAAACATCAAAACTTAGAGTATCTAGATTGCTCAAACATAGTCAACGCCAGACTAGGTAGACCACATGGCGTCTGAATGGACCAATTTGGGGAAGAATTGTGCGAACGTTGAGTCAATCCCAAGCTGGGATCAAATAATCAGCTGACTGATCGAGTGGACCACTCGAACGATCAAGCAGGAGAAATCCCGAAAGACAGACCGAGTGGTCGGTTCAATTGGTTAGTGCCGCATAAATTAACAAAGTGGCTGATCAAAGATCGCACGTTGTCCCATGACAGAACTCTAACAACCACCCGAGTGGACCACCTGATCGGTCATCTCCTTTCAGAAAATAAGCACAAGAGCGAGTACATCCCCGAGCGGAACGAAATGCCGATAGAGGGGGATGTCGAATGGATCGATTAGACCCGCAAGTCACTCAGGGAAGAAGAGGTATTGCCAATCAGTATAGGTGGCCGAACGGCTATTGGTTCAGTCAGATGACGAAGGCCATTCGGTTTCAATCTCACATACCCTCTTTGTCGCATAGTGCAACGGTCAATTAGAATATTGATTGTTAGAGTATATGTTGTACTTTCTTGTACGGAGGGAACCGCTAAATCTAACACGTAGAGATTGCATGTCTAATTAAGAAAATGCAATTAAGGAAAGACGATAGAATGTCATAAATGTCTGCCCTGTTTTTGGAAGCTCCAAAATTCTCACATCAAGTATTGCCGCAGTATAAATAAGGTCATTTACATCCCACGGAGGTATGTGAAAATCATTATTCATATCCTTCCCCACTTCTTGGAATCTACGATCGTTGCACTAACTTGAACATCGGAGAACCAGAGCCGGGAATGACTTCCTTGACCTGATTACTAATGCTCTCATTGGCTCATCTACTGGTGTGTAAGGTCGCAGATTCTATAGAGTCACGTACCAGTCTTCTGCAGCGACACATAGACACCCTTCTCCCTAGTGTCCATCTCCCGTTTTGTGACATGATTACATAATTTTTAAAAAATATATATAAATTGTATAATATGTGATAGCATCTACAATGAGGGTTTATAGAATTGGGTTTAATTATATTATAAACCCTCCATTATAAACCCCACCCTCATTATATGGATGAGGTTTATAATTTTTCTATAAATCGGTCCCAAAATCTTGGGACTGAGTTTATACTTTTTTTTTTTTTTGCATATTTTGAATATTACTTTTAAATTAATATAATTATAAATATTAAAGTTGTTGGAACATTTATGATAATGGAGAGAGGTTTTTAAAAAGAGTAGGGTTTTTAACCTTTGATGTCACAGTGATGTAAGCGGAGCATAAACTTTGTAAGAGGTTTACGATTATGGATGCTCTTAGAGGGTAAGTGAGCTACCTATGGTTTAGTGCTATTTTTTAAAAATATATATAAATGATGTCCTGAGCAACTTATCATGAGTGATGGTGAGCGACGACCTACATAGGCATATGACGCGACCTAAACTTGAATTTTTTTTAATCCCTCTATTCTCTCTCCTGTATGTAAATTTCTGATTTGCATGCAAAAGTGAAAACAGTCTTTAAAGACCAAAAGACTAACACCAATTTGTTAGTGCAAGTTTAGGTAAATCAGAACCAATGTAATGTTGATTTGTGTAAATGGTCTTTAAAAGACTAGTACTACCAGAAGAGCAGTATCACTGTTAGTGCTGATTTATACTTGGTGTTGGTCTTGGTGCTCATCATTTGTTGGTGATATTCTTTAAAGATCAATATCAACGTGGTGTTAGTTTTTAAAGATCAGTACCAGTATGATACTTATTTGCACAAATCAACATCAATAGTACTGATCTTTAAAAATTAATACCAATAATATAATAAGTAGTGTTAATTTGTGTAAATTAGCATCAATTTATTGGTACTGATCTTTATGTTAATCTTGAATATACATGAGAGAGATTTACCGGCTTAGTCCTAAAGGATTTTGATGTTTAAAATGTAACGCCCGCCCTTAGCTGCCTTAAGAGCGGCGCTACTTTACTTGACTTATCTTATA
>JBBPFQ010691388.1:0-14988 GCA_037974815.1 Kaempferia elegans | reverse complement strand
ATGATCATGGGTATGATTTTGATAATAATGAGGAATATGAATAAAAATAAAAATGAAATCTACTAAATTATATAAGTTTGGTGATTTACATAAATCTATAAATCATTTATAAATTATCATTTCCAAACTCACAATTCAAACACTATTTTCTTATTATCATTTCATTCTCTCACTCCTAAATCCACCAATCAACCAATTAAACGTCACTTAAGAATAAATATTTTACTATTCCATAAAAATCAACAATATTAATAATTGAGGTATAAAATGTTTAAAGTATAAAGATTCTAGAGATCGTTTTGCTGTGTTTTTAAAATTGAAAATGAATTTATGGAAGAAAATAATTGAAAATAAAATTCCTTTAATTGCGCATATATATATTCATCTCCTTCGTTAATGCTTAACTAACCAATTGCATGATGGAAGTCGCCGTCTCGTTTCCCTCTTTCATCCTCTTTCTTCTCCTCTCCTCTGCCACGGTGGCCTTTGCCCAGAACTACTCCGACCACCTGCATTTTTTCTTCCTAGAACGCGTCGTGGGTTCCCCCAACTCAACGGCAGCGGTGTCAGTGAACCTCCACCCGGAATCCCCTGTCGGAGGCTTCGGCAACATCGGGGTGATGGACGACATTCTCCTCGAGGGGCCCGACCCTAGCTCGCCGGTCATCGGCCGGGCGCAAGGGCTCGTCGTGTACTCAGATTTGACAGGACTCAGCGCGACGACGGCCGTGAACTTAGTGTTCACCGCCGGGGAGCACAACGGGAGCTCGTTGGCCATGTTCGGGAGGTACGAGCAGGGAAGAGTGTCGGACCGGAGCATCATAGGCGGAAGCGGACAGTTCCGGCTGGCCAGGGGCTACGCCCTGAGCCAACTGGTCGGTGCCACGGCCACCACACTGACTGCTGAGTTCGACGTTTATATCACATATCCTCGACCTTGATGAATATTTCTTCTGCTTAGTAATATATATATGATATATACTTGTATTAAGGTTCTTAGTTAATTAATATATGCATACATATGCCAATAAATTAAAAGAACATTGGATGATAAAGGATCAATTTGAGAGATTGTAATTAGTTAATTAATATATCTTGGAGTTTATGTGGGAAAATATTACCGTTATTGTTAATATATACATACGGTTAAATCTATATATGGCAAAAAGAGACAAAAGAGAGAAGGTTGTTTATACAGACAACCTAAGGCAAATCTAGCCATTTTTGTATTGTATTAGATGTGTCTGAAGATCAGTATCCACAGATGCTAAGAGCATACATCAGTTTTGTATCAAGAGAGGCACCATTTACCAAGAATTTGTGTCTTATCCTATCTGATATCTTTTACTGCATCCTGCAACAATAATATTGGAAAGTGAATCAACAGAAAATTTCAATTTTTGTTAATTAATTCATAAAGCAAATCAACAGAAAATTAACCCCTTGGCATTATTATGGATTTGGAAATGGAGCACATTAACTGACTATTATTGATTACAATACAAATATTGCTCCAGTAAATAGAGGTCCAATCAAACTAAGAACAAGACATGCACATTCCCAGAAAATCTTGCTTGAGATATATTATCAAAAGATAGGTAATTATAATGCTTAGAGCGGAGAGTTGTTACCTTTGCAAGGCGAGTAACATAAGATGCAGCAAGGGCTGTAAAAAGTAGCCCTAAGCCAAAAGTCACTAATTGACCATTGCACCCTGGTAACCCCTTCCGTGACTCCCGTTGCTATAGGTACCATGAAGCAAGAAAAGTTTTGAGTATCAAACAATGGTCATAAGTCTAAGCAGAATATTACAGATTCTATCATGAAAGAGCCCAATGGCAAGAAAGAATATTTCAAAACATCAACTATATTGTAGTAACCAAACATTATTTGTCATATGATTTCCTTTATTGTCATGGAAATATGTTGACAGATCAGTTAATGTTGCAAAAACTAGTGATGTTTTAACCATCCAGGACTTGCTAAGACAGATGATGGTGGTGAGAATCAACCACCATGAAAGAGAAAGGTAATTTTCAGAATGGGAATACTGTCACACAATCACATGGTTGAGAAACTTCTTTATAGAACTCAGCATAGGTATCTTAGAGTTGTGTTTTAAAAATGCTATTGTCAGGAATGCAGTGGAACATTTTTGTTCATACAATAATCAGTAAAGACATGCAGAATGGGGAATGGATTGTCTGGTGCCGTAAATGGTGTAAGTTAGTAGTTTCAATAACAAACAAGCAGATCTTGTAGCTTCTTTTGATCTGAGGGAGATGATGTTCTTTTGGCCAGTTTCTCAAATTGTTCTTATTTGTTGGATTGTCAGATGAATTAGTAATTTCCACTTTCTCTTCAAAAAAATAATTAAAAAAAAAAATTCAATCATCTCCATGGTATAACAATGCAGTAACCAATGGTTAACACACACACACACAAATAATAATTAAAAAAAAATGGCATCTATCATCTATGAACTACTTCCTGAAACAATACACAACATGAAAAAAATGAACTAAGCTTAGTTAGCAAAAAACTACAGTACCTTAAACTATATGATTATATGTAGCAAGCATATTTACAGAGTTGAACTTGCACAGACTTGGGATCAGAGAAACTTACAATTATAGCTCGCCCAAATGCACCTGCACTAACATAAGCCCATGTCCCCGGAAGCATTCCCAACCAACTGCCAACCAGAACAAGATAAATTATTAATTAAGCTCCTTAAAAAAGTTACATCCATGGGAAGTGATGCTGAATACTGTACCCCAAAGAAAAAAACCAAGCAGTGTGAATACATAAAAAAAAATCTGGCAGAGCTTTATTGGATATGGTGAAACAAACAAGTCATGAATATTTATATAACCTCACCACCAACAAAACCAAAAAAAAAAAACTTTTACAGAAAAATATTGCATTTTTTGTGCACAATGAACTAATAATAGTGCACAAAAATATGTAAAATAAACCTTTTTATTTTGATGGGAATATCTAAGTTTGCACACCATATCCATCAAGCTTAACTAATTATGTAGTCAAGACAGACCTCTTATTTTAACATGCACAATTAGGTAACCAAGAAATATACAAGCTATGTAGCACCGATACTCCTAAAAAAAAAATTCTGGAGTATCGAACACGGATACGACACGAACACGGATACGACATGCAAATACGCGTGTCGGACATGCAAATACGCGTGTCGGACACGGCAAAACCGTGTCGTTGACTTTTTTATTGTTTGACCAACCAGACACGTCTAGGACACGTTTTCGGACATGTTTGGGCTCAAATGTAAAAAACTAAAAAATTTTAAGGGTAAAATTGAAAAATATTAAATTTTAGAGGACTACTAACTAAAATATAAAAAAACGCTAAGTTTACCTAAGTTTACTACACGGCTCGGTCGGTTCCCAAATTTTCATCGCGATTTCACTCGCGGCTCTTTTCATCGCGACACGCCTTCGCGTTGCTCTTCATCACGCTCACCGCCGTCTCGCTAGACACGCCTGCGCGTTGCTCTTCATCACGCTCACCGCCATCTCGCTAGACACGCCTTGCCGTCGCTCGCCAGTCGCCGCAATATCTTCATCACGACGCTGTCGCGATCGCGAGCCGCCGTGAGCCGCCGTCGCAGAGTTGATCACAGTCCCGTCGCAAGCACGCCGAGTAGAGTGATCAGAGTCACGTTCGCGAGATCACAACTTATTGTTGCTACTCTCACAGCTTGTCATCGCTCACCGTCGCTCGCCTACTCTCTCCAGCCCTCTCACAGCTTGCCCTAAGGTTGATCAGTGCTGGTAAGTTTGTTTTCTATTTTTTCTTATCCCTTTTTTAAGTTTCCTTCATGCTTGTTGTTTCTTTTTTTTTCTTTTGAGATCCCCTTTTTTGGTTTCTTCGTGTTTGCTGTTGGCTGTGGTCAATCTTGCTGTTGATCAGCTTGCCCTAAGGTTGCTTTGCTTTTGGCTGTTTGCAATCTTGCTATTTCTATTTTAAGATTTTTGATTTTTAATACTATATATATAATATATTTTTTTTATATTTTAATATTCATAGTATCTTAGCCGTATCGTGTCTTATATTCTTAAAATTATCCGTATCGCCGTGTCCGTGTCGTATCCGATACGATACCCGTATCCGTATCCATGCAACATAGTATACAAGCTATTATGTTAACAAAGGTCAAAATAAGTATCAACTGTTAACTAACTGTCAAATGATTCAGTAACACAATTAATAATTAGACAGGTTAATTTGTCTGGTTTATTTACTTACACATTCTTGCATATGTGTTCAGTGTTCACCATAAGTGAGTTTTCCATAGACACCTCCAGAATAATTTTTTCCTTAAGACAATTCTTTCATGAAACCATTTTCTCCATAGTAAGTGATACCTCATTGATATACATTCCCATTTAGAAATTGGCACTACATTTGGTCAATAAAAAGACAGAATAACTAGCTGCAGTAAAAGACTGACCTTCCTAGCACATAAGGAACAAACTTCACTGATGTCAAACCATATAGATAGTTCCCCAGAGAAAATGGGAGCAAAGGACACAAACGAAGGAGTGTAACAACTCTAAAGCCATTTTCTCCAATTGCCTTATCAATTGCTAAAAATTTCTTATTTCCTTTAACCAATTTGAGAATCTGTTCACGTGCAAAATACCTAGCAACAAGAAAAGCTACAGCAGCAGCGACCTAGAAAATCAAATAATTTGCAGTAAGAACTTGCAGGAAATCCTTTAGTAATCATGAAATAAAAGACCGAGGCAAAACAAATTACCGTCCCACTGATGGAGACAATGATGGTACCAATCAGACTACCGAACAGAAGACCTGCTGACATTGTTAAGGGAATTGCTGGAATTGCCAAAATCTACAATAAAAGCTTCCCGAGTAAGTATTTGAGTCGAGAGGGCAGGTTTTCAACATTTAAGCAAAATAAATATAGGTGTGAGAGACTTGACATATGCAGTTTTAACCTACAAGAATACCAAAGTAGGTTTTCCTACAACTTGAACATGAAGACCTATGTTGTGTAGTTGCAACCTAACCGGCATATTAGTCCTCATAAGATGTCAAGGACAATAAAGGATAGTTAGAAAGAACCGCATTTCTACATTCTTCCTCAGCATATCTAAAACAGTTTTATATTGACATAATGGTGAAACAGGACTCCACCTGTTGGGACATAAACTTTGTTCACAATTGTACGGTTTCATTTTTTTTAGAATTTTTTAAAACTAGGTCAACACTTCCAATTATCCTGGCAGCTGATGCAAATCCTCAAAGGGAGATATCAAAGACAGTAAATGGAATAGCTACATGGTTGAATAGACCTAAGAAAGTTCCAAAAGGTTGGAGACAGTGCAAGTCTGAACAAAATCTTTTGTTCTTGTTCATTACAAGTAATGTTGATAAGAAATGATCATCATTTACACCTACCTCAAGTCCAGCATAAACAAGTACAAATAAAGCATATCCAGCAGGCCCATAACCTGGTTGAGTAGCATAAGACAGCAAAGCAGTTAGCATCAGGTACTAGAAAACAATCTTCAATTGTTAATTCACTACAAAAATATAACATACTGCAACAAGATATTGCAAACTAAGTTGAAAATAAATAGAAGTGAATTCAGCATACATTTCCAGTTCACCTCTGAAGTTGGAAGTTGAGACCACATATTTCTATCCATCCATGTACTAGAAAAGAACCAAAAGAGGAACAATCTTGTTTGATTGGTTAATCCTTTATACATTTCTTGATATCTCTAGAAGAAGAACTACATGGTGACAAGAATTGCAAGTTGAATAATAATCACATAACGAATAGCCATTTGGAGTTGGCAATCTTTTGTTAAAAATTGAAAAAGTAGAAGTGAAGATCACACTCAGCAAACTAGAAAATGAATCTCGTTGTGTTTCAGCATTTCAACATTTCAAAATCTACGAAGCTCAATTAATTTCATCTTCCACATGGGACGAGAAAGAAAAGCACAAATTCCAGAGATGCACATCGATCCAATCGATTCGCCCAAAATTCATTAAACAAAACTCAGTTGTTGTAAGGAGAAAGAGAACTGCACCGTCGATGAAACCGGAGAATTGGACAAGAAAAGCATTAATCTGATCCTTGTACACATATCCAGCAGTCCCGAACCCTCCGACGACTCCGGCCAAAAGAAATCCAGCGACGATCGTCCCCTTCAGAGCGGCGATTTCAACGAGGTCCCCCTCGCCGTCCTCCGAGAGTTTCTTCCCATCGTCCTTTCCATTGCCGTTTTCTGAACTAAGGTTCTGGGGCACGTCACTGGCCTTGCGGAGGGTGGCCTTCTTGGACTCCTTGAGGGAGGAGAGAGGGCGGAAGGCGGAGATGCGGCGCGGCTTGAGGGCGGAGAAGGAGGAAGTGGAGGAGGAGGAGCTGGTGGAGGAGAAGCGGATGGGTAGGAGCGGAGTGGGACAGGGAGAGAAGAGGCAAGGCCTTGTTGAGTGCATCGTCTAGATGTTGAGGACTGACATCGAGCGAAGAAACATAGAAGACGACGAGGGGTTGTTATAATGATTTCGAAAATTTCTTGTTTTCTTTCTTTTGTGGGTGTTTTTTTTAAATATTTTTATTTATTTATTTATTATTTATGCGTGGAGCGGATCTTGTCTACTTAAACTCGAGAACGACGTTTGTGCACGTTGTTAGCATTCTAAATTTTTTTTTTGTTAAAATTGTGATGAAAAGTAATAATACGAATGGCATATGCCTTTACCCACGAGTTATATTTATTATATTGTGTGATTTTATATAATTTTATATTGCAACATTAATAAAATACGAAATCTTTGCACAGTTGAAATAATTAAAAAATAAAAAAAATAACTCACTATGTAAGATTAATTTACTTGGGTAAGAAACAAATCCTTGCCTCTCGAGCTATGAGGCAGGTAAAAAAGAGGGAATGCCAATTTTCCCATAAATAAGAAAACATTGTGAATATGACCATGGCTAAACCCTAAAATGACATCTATCATTTGTATTTTCATCCTATGGGTTCTTTTTTTTTTTCTAAAAAAAAACAAAGTAGCGTTTTTTTAAATTCATCTATCCAAAATACTTTTATATTATTTGATCCTAAATACTCTTACATATTTGATCATCAGGCCTCTAAAAACTAACAATTAACTTTTACAATTATAAAAGCAAACATCTAACTTCTATAACTTGTAGAAGCTAGCAACTAATTTCTACAAATACATTATTTGATCATTCGGTGTAGAAGCTAAATGCTAGCTTCTACCATTGTAGAAGTTAATTATTAAATATTTCTAAAATGATGATTTTATATCATTTTAATTTTAATTAATAACCTGATCAAAATAATATTTTAACGAGCAAACCAAACAATAGGAACTCAATTACATTCATTATATTTCAAATAAATATAATATAATCATGATCGAGCATGTAACTTTTATAATATATAGTAGATATCGATTAGATAGAAACAAACTGATAACTTTTATAACAACACTGAATCTAAGAGTATTTTTAGAATAAGGGTAGTAAATGAGCACTTTTTTAGAAAAAAAAATGGTGTCCATCTAGTAAAAACCTAAATGATAGGCACCCTTTTACTTTTGCCCTATAATTAATTATTACAGGAGAATATATAAGATATGTAACCTCAATAGATTATTTAATAAACAAAATACAAACGATACAAATGCTTTAAGCAAGAATGTCAAAGGGCAATGTCCCTTCATGAGTGGTATAATCAACAGTTGTATGCAGTGAAATTTGCTGTGCATGATTTTGAATCAAGAGATGTCACAAGAATTTAAAAGACTGTTCAGCTTGTGTGACTAAATGATCATCATCACATTCATCGCGATATTTCTCTGGTCGAGCTATTCTATTCATGGAAGTGGACTCGTACATCAACTTCCTCCACTCTTCAATGGGAGGATGACCACACTGCGATGCAAGCCAGTCGTCATACTCGAACTGCAATATCAAAGCAAGGCTTAGAAACAAAGACAGACAAAATCAGAGAGAAGAAAAACATTTTTCAAATTCCATGGGATCATGATAAACTTGCAGAGTCACACTAGTTTGCTACTGGCAACAAAAATGTAGACAATACAATATCAAACACTATTGATCTAATTATAATATTAATAAACTACAGCTTGTTTTTCCGTTCCCACGCACCATAAGGGTTAATGAACAACAAGAAAACAGGATAAATATGTATCAGGAGTACCAATCCCAATCAAAGAAAGGGTTGTATGAGGCCTTTTATGTCTAATATAGAATTTGTCACAACATCTAAATATTTTTTACACCGCTCAATGAGGCACAGAGATTGAGTAGACCCTTATTTGATTTGACATGTGGACATCAATTTTAACATCTTTTGTTCCTATATCATCGTTTCTTCATTTTTTTTTCTTGGTTCAACTTGGCTATTGAACAAGCAATATTACCTGATTTTTAGACAAGTTATGGTTGTATCTCTTGGGCCATCCAAAAGCCTCAATTTCCAAGTACCAAGCTTCAACATCTGCCATCATTTCTTCTTCAGTTGGCAGTGTAATTCGCCCAGATAAAACACCTGCGACCCACTTACTTTGTAATTCAAATAGTGGAAAAGGAGCTACCTATTTCACAATTACCAACAAATCAAAGTGAAATCATTATGTGCAACTTTCATCCAGGTGAGAAAAAATGTCTTGAGAGAAGCAAACCTTCCAAGGTATTCCAATAAAGGAAAGGCTTGGAGCATGAGATGGTGGAAATACATGCTTATACAATGGGCCAACACAATTGTCATCCACAGTGACAATATTGTTTGTTTTAATAAAAGGGAAGTGGTATTTGTACCTGCAAAGAGAAGAAAGAACATGTACTATTCAAATCTCTCTTCACAACTATATATATGTGCAGGAGCTACCAAATTTCAATAACCTCACGTCTTCAAACACACACACACACGCACACACACAAAATGAAGTTGGATGGTCAACTCATCTATGGATATTAACTATGATAAAATTAATAATATTTAGTTTGATATAAAATGCTACAGGTAGAACAATCCTAGTAATAAGCTTTGCAGATATCCCTTTAAAATGTGACTTCCATTACCTATTGGGTTTTGATAAATAAAGCATAGAAATACAGCATAGGTTTAATTATACATGTATTAACAAAGATTATTTGTAGGTCCAAATATTGAAGTGTTAAGTGATTTTCCTACCCGGTACAATGGATAATAACATCAACATGGAATTGGCTTCCATCTAGAAATACTACATTGCCATCCTTGTGGGTGCTCTCAATCTGTGACAAAATTTCCAGGTGTTAGCACTTAATTAATTATAATATTAATGCAACTGCATATTTCTCATTCACAATGAAAAGAGCACCGTAGAATGAAGCCACATGTTATCATAGCCAGGTTGCTTCTTTGGAAATTCAGTAGACAGTGACCGACTAGATATATGCACTTCTTTAGCATATTTAGCAATATCCCTTGAAATGTCAACGGCACTAGATGAGCTCCCAATTATAACCACCGTCTTTTCCCATGCAAGGGAGACAAGAAATTAGCCAAGTTATATGACAGTTAAGCAGCTAGGATATTATATAGCTGAATTGCTAATGAAAATTAGACAAACTTTTGTCAAAATGAACAATTAACTCAACACATACTTGATCAAGGAATAGCTCAGGGAGCCGATAATTGTGACTATGCATTTGCTTCCCGGGCCATGTATTGATACCTGAAAAAGATGAACACTTCACCTCCGACATCCAAATGGTACAAGAAAGCGCAACTCTTGAGGAAGTGAAAGCAATTAATACTCAAAGATCAGAAGCAGGCAGATAAGTCTTCAGAGGACAACCTTAGCCATCTCACTTCTATAAAAATATCAAAAGTGTAATGATATGAACATGCAAAGAATCCTGTCGTCCTTCGTTGATCTTCACTTCAACAGATTGGCATGAAAACATATGATCAATGGATTTGTTATCTTGTGTACAACATAATATCCATGTAAGACTA
Source organism: Kaempferia elegans (assembly GCA_037974815.1). Classification (NCBI taxonomy): domain Eukaryota; kingdom Viridiplantae; phylum Streptophyta; class Magnoliopsida; order Zingiberales; family Zingiberaceae; genus Kaempferia; species Kaempferia elegans. Next base: position 4,912 of record JBBPFQ010691388.1, on the reverse strand, counting down.
AACGCTATAGAATACAAAAATGTTGACTCTAGCACTTCACCTCAAGATAGAATGAAAATATCAACCGCTGCAATTTACACACAATAGAAGTTCCAAAAATAATAAACAAATAAATAAATAAATAAGACTGAGTAAGACTCTTGCAAAGATACCACCATAGTGGTTGAGAGGCTTGATGCTGATGCAATGAGACGATTGAAGTTGGTGACAATTTTCAAATGAGAATTTGATTGAGTTGATTTGATTTGATTTGATTACAAACAACCTGATACAATCTTCTCCCTTAAGTCTAGATAATTGAAAAGAAACCAATATTGAATAGTGACAAAATCTCTCTTATGCTGCTAAGTTAATACTGACTAAAATATCATATTACTTGAAGAAACAATGAGAATATCAACAGCATTAATAAAATCAATCAACTGCATGACATCCCCTATTCCTATTAGCACCATGGATTATAAAGTTTAGTACACATTTAAAATCAAGAGAAAAAGGATTGTCAAATGAGAAAAAATATAGGTAGAATTTCCAAATAGCACTCACATTTACCATTATTTAAAATCATGTCTCGTTATAGATTGGCCAAAGGTGCACCTTTGGACACATTTTTCTTTTTGCATGCTCAAAATACCCCTAACTTCACCAAAGTTATTATTAGTTTAAACTTTTAAGGGCTAAAATATTATACTGTTGACTTCATGAGAATGATACCTAAAGATTATATTTGAGTTGAACTGAGTTATTTCAAATCATCAAGGTATTTTGGCACAAAGTCAAAACACCTTGATGGCATGGACTTCACCAAAATTAAGACCATATTTTCATTCCCAATACTCTCAAGAACAAATTTTGGGTCCTGAATTGCCGATATGAGTTATTTCCCAGTCAAGGTGCTTAAAACAACCACTTTCCTCAACTCCAAACCTTAAAGGAAGATCAAATTTGGTTCCCCATGCTCCCAGGAATACATATCAGATTTTTCAGAATGCTAATATTGTTAATAAAGTCGTTTTGGCTCAAAACTACTTAGAAGCCACTCATAGCTCCACTCTGAAAACTAATATGAGAATATAACTCCAAGTAGAAATCAGGTCCTAGATGGTCAATCGGAGGAAACACTTTGATAGACCAAAATACTGCATATTGGTCATCAAAACCTGCTATTTGTTCTTGGGAGTGTGGCAAGTCTAAATTTGGTCTTAGTTTTGATTTTGAAATCAGAAATCACCTTGGTGGCCCAATTTGCTTATTTTCAACTCAATCTTTCGGTAGATCTCACTCTAATGAATTAAATGATACCTTTCCTCAAAAGAATTTAGAAAGAAACCAACCTAAAAAAAAGAATTTTGAAAGAAAAACTGATAACTTAAGACCATAGCACGCCAGAAAAAGTGTTAAGTGCCATAAGAATACCAGGAATCTCCGCAACCCGCGGCTCGGTGAAGTGACCATTGCAAACAACCACACCATCAAACACCTCACTCTCTTCGACCAAGCCATCCCTCCTCGACCTAATTTCCCATCTCCCGTCGCAAACCTTCTCCACCCCGGCCACCTCCGTCTGAAACCGGATCAGCCTGTACAGGTCAAAATCCCTGCAAAAATCCTCCAGATACCGAAGCACCTCTCGGTGCCCTGGGAACCGCCGAGGATCACCCCCTGCGGGCGAGCGGCTGGAGGAGAAAGGATAGTCGAGGAAGCCCATACACTCGCGAGGAAGATTCGTGCGGAGTGAATCGTAGAGGCTGGAGTGGACGATCTCACGGAAGGGGTCGAGGCCTAGGGGATCGGACTCGGTGGCGGCGGTGTAGACCCAGGTGCCCCCAATGGCAGCGCCACGCTCGAAGACGACGACGCGGTGGCCCTCGCGGCGAAGCTCGCGCGCGGCCACGAAACCTGCGGCGCCGGCGCCGATGACGGCCACCCTGCGGGAGGCCGACGGCGTCGTCACGAGGCAGGCGGCGAGGGAGGAAGAGGGGGACATGAGCCGACGATCAGGAAGGCGGTCGGATGACAGAGCCAAATTATGGTCCGGATTCGATAAAGATTCTTGTTCGCACGTTTGTAATTAACAGATGATTATACCCCAAAAAAATTGTTAATCAAATGTTATACTTCTCCCGATGAATAAATCAAATGTTTAGATAAATTGTTAATGATATGATGCCATTAACAACTTATCTCATCAAATATTTATTAATGTTAATCAAATTTTAACAAACCAGCCTATCCGAGGACACCCCCTGGACAGGGAATATTTCTTATACTTACTACCAATGCATCTTATTATTCTATTATTTATCTAACTCCTTATTACACCTTGGAGTGCCCACCACTTGCAGGGAGCGTTGACCAGAGACCTTCAAATAACTTGGTCAATCCAGAGGATAGTTCGCTCATCTTCCCTCTGGATTATGATGACTCGATCAACATTCCAGCCACATCGCCCAGCTGCTTCGTCTTCTCAGTTTCGCGGTCAGGATCAGATTTGGTGCCATCTGTGGGAATCTACCTATGGCTGAAGAGAGAAAATGAACGAAATAAGACGACTGACCATGGTAAATTTGTCTCACGAGGATCTTGAGTTACTGATAAACGCTCGAGCGGAGAGGATGCTCGACAAAAGCAGACACTTCATCAAGTGGCGAGAGTGGGAGATCAACCGAACAAGCTAGATGCCTCCACTACGAGACCGTAGACAGGAAGTGACCAGGGAGCCGAGTGCCCAAGAGGGAACCACGCGCCACCTTCACAGATTGGAGATAAACAGCCGACTAGGCGAGTTAACTTGTCAACTGTGTCGCCTTCCCCGATAGCGCGTCATCGAATGGTTTTCCAAACTCCACTAGAAGAAGACCGATAAATGTGCTTCAAAATACTCCAAAATGCGCTCCTGCACATGAAAATCCAACAACAGCAGATCTCTGAATAATCGGGCACAATTATGCTGAAATGAATATAAAAGGAAATGTAACAGCGTAAATCATATACAATCATATCTCAGCAATAATGATGCATAATAATAGGTACAACATACTCACATCATTAATATCATGAGTAAGAACGGTCCCACATACCCTAGGATCGCTACTAAAATTTTGAGTTCAATCGATTTTGATGATATATATGAAGATGGATGAATAACCTTTAGCTTGTTTAATAGATCCTATATATGGACTCTTGAGGATTTTAATGCATATTTTTATTTACCAAGTGATGGATTGAGAAGTTTTCCCAATAATCTCAATAGTGAATATTTTTAGTGTTTAGTTAACTACCACTCTAATTTCATTCCATCTATTTCCAAGGCCAAAGATATTGTTAATCCTATATTTCGCTATATGCAACTAGCCATGAGATATATAATCTTTGGTAAAAAAGATAATGATGGTTCTATACGTGAGGTCGACCTTTTTCACTTATGGATTATGATAGAGGACTATAAAGTGAATTCAAGCTTTTTCCTTGTCAAACACCTTGTTCGACTTGGAAAGTCTTCTTATAAGAGTCCAATTATTTTGGGAGGACTACTTACCCATATCGCTATGGTGTTAGATTTTAACTTAGAAGTATTGAGAATGGTGGAAAATTCTCATAGACTTGACTTAAATTTTCTCTTGGCCAAACACATAATCAAAAATGAGGGCAAGAGTTTCAACATAATTTTTAAAAATAGTCAACTTTTATTATTGCCAAACAAAGAATTGACCTCTATTAGAATAAATGAGAATTGTACTTGTGAATAGGCAATTAGAACAATCAACTCTCCCTTTACTTAGGAATGCAACATCAATTTTTGATTTCTCAAATCTTCATGTAGAAATTTAAAACCTCCATCCTCATTATGATAAATTTTATAGTACATTAGAGGAGCATGGGGGTATGTCCAAAGATAACTTTAAACTCTGGCACAATTGTTTTTAATGTGAAGATGAATTGATGCAATATATAACTATTTTTATGAATGATGAGAGAATGAGATGGGAGATGAATGAAGAATTTAGGGAGAATATGCATTGGAAGTAAATAGAGGATGATGGTTTGTTTGAGTACCATAGATGTTTGGTAAGTATGGAAGGGTTCCATCATTTACGTAGATTTTTGGGTTTCCCTGACCTCCCTTCCCTTCAACCATATTAATTTCATTGGGACAATGAAGGTTCCAAGTCTGGGGGTGTTTAGAGTAATGTTTTCTTTCATTTTTATTTGTTTTACTTTGTGTTGTTTTGGTTTGTTACAAGTTAGCTTTTTGGTTTGCTTTGTGTGAGGTTGTTTCATGTTTCATGGCCATAGAGTATATTGTTCAGTCTTTTACAACTTACTTGTCATAGAGTAAAACTGCTTGGACTTTTATTGCTAGATTTATGCATTATTCTTGTTAGTATTAGTGTGTGTTATGATTTATTTTTTCTCTATCTTTAGTCATATGAAGTGAGCATTTAATTTGTATTGATAGAATTGTTATGTACCTACCTTAAGGATCTCATTGACATTGCTGAATTTAGAAAGTTGATAATATTAAAAATAGTCATGATTCATTTAGCTTGATTATTACTTGAGGTTCTCATGATGATTTCTTAAGCTTCATTTTGGTTACTAGATGTGCTCAATCATTATAACTCATTTGGGAAAATGTATCCCAATATTTGTATATTTACATTTATGTAACGCCCCAAGTTTTCCTCTGTCGAAGGTATGGTGCTTGAACTTAAAAATTTTTGAATAAGAGGATATATGATAATCACGTTATGTGTTATACCAATATTATGGTTAGCATTATGCTCAAAAAGAAAATAATAACCATAATAATAATAATTATTAATAATAAAATGAGAGTAAGGAGTAGCGATCTCATGTTGGGCTTTGGTTATGCGGGCTTGTAAAAGAAGAAGGATAATTATATAAAAAA
>JBBPFQ010691282.1:0-14989 GCA_037974815.1 Kaempferia elegans | reverse complement strand
AAGTAGATGATTTTCCTACCGAATAAATTCACAACACAGTTTATACATATTCATATTTAGAGATCAATCTCTATAGACTATTCATCGATCCTATTACGAGATCAATCTCTAGAATATTATTCGAATCATATCTTGTGATTTGATATATTTAAATAATAATAAATAAAAAAACTAACCACGTACTATTCAAAGAAATTGCTGGCAATAATAACAACTACCAATTTACTTGATATGGTCAAGTCATAATCCAAAAAGGAGTAATACAATTTCATCATATAATATGAAAACAATTATTGCCGTTCTTATTTTCCCAATCAATCAATAATAACTCAAATAAATAAAATCAAGTGTATGCTGAAACTATGTAAAACAACAGAAATTTAAAGGTAGAAATCTCCTAGCACTCTGGTGTAGTTTAGTTATACCTGAATCCCATAGGGGAACAAGCTTTAATGGCATTGGCCGCGAAAGATCTATCGATAACTTTGATTGATCTTGGAGAAAAATTTAGATCGAGCATATTCTATTTACTTTCTTGCAGCCTCTCTAGCTCTGACTCCGTTTCTTGGAGCTGTAATCTCAAGGTAGATATTCTCTGCTGAACTTCTTCGATGGTGCCCCGGGCAACAGAAGGCTTATAGGGTGTGACATAGTGTTGAGACATCTTCCTAAGCGCTTGAACTCCACAAACCTGCAAAATCCACATCATAATCACTACGGAAGATGAGCTGAACTATAAATGATTCATCGTTCGCCATGATAAACTACCTCTTCCGGGAGCAGTGGTAATTTGGTGATATTGAAATCGTCGTAGAGCATGTAGAACTGGTCAATATACTTCTGTTGCATCTTCATTCGCGCTTTTAGTAATTTGGATTCAACAGCTACACAGATGATAGCCATATCAACTATGATTTTCGAGTAAACACAGATAGTGTAGTCACGCACCTTCTTCGTCAAAAAGTACTTGGTTGATGATGATATTATGGGTGTCTATCTCAAACTTTGCTAATTCTTGTACCAACCTCTCGGTTTCGTATAGAGAAAGAAACTCAGGAATGCACACGCAGACAAATGTCGTCAAATCCTGTTGCAACGAGTTCATGAGTAAAGAAATAATCTGTAATCTCATCAACTTATTGCCATGCATGTTTTGTATTTAAAACCAACACAATAGATCATCACAATCAAACAGAGATATACGACAGATCATCTCAACTATTTCAATCTTGCTACATCATATCGTCTAGTAATAGTAGATGTTTCAGGATTGTGTATAAATTAACCCTTACTAGTACCAGAAGAGCATGACCATGCTCACTAGATGAACGTACCGGTATCAATATTAAGTCTCAACTGAAAACATAAATATCTAATGGAAACTAGCGAGCTAATTTAATAACATTGAATTTGAACACGATATCATGAAGGAATTGATCTTACTGGATCCTTAAATTGGTTGTTTACTTGCTCAATCACATCCTTCATACCTTCCAGCCTCCCTAGCAAAGCATCCTCACTGAACTCATCACCAAGGCCAAAAAGACGAGTAGCCTGTCAATATCAATAACAAAGAAACTGATTATAACAAGTGTCTGAAGCCATATATACAAGTAGCATGTCTAAGTACCCATCATTATGACTAGTGATAATTCTACCACCAATACAGGAGGGGCTCTATTGAGAAATTACTAGCCAGACACCGCCAAGAGAAGATGGAACTTAGTGAAGGCTACCTTGGTGTTAATATAAATTCAATGAGTTCATCAACAAAAAGTTTGAAAATTATAACAATAGAAAGATCTTTCCTTATCAATCCTATTGTAGCGCAGCACAGTGCTGCCATCAAGGCAACCTCAAGGCTGAAACTTAACGAGGTCTGTTAGCAATTTGAAAGTTTGGGTTATGTTAGCCTGTTCCTTTTTGAAAAATAGAGCACACACTTTTGAAGTTTCACACTGAATTTGAATTGACCAAATTTCACCAACAAGAAAATGAGCAGAGCATGATAGTCAAACAATACTACTGAACTATACAATCAACTCTTGCATGGTGTGAGAATAGTGCAATTACCTGGCTAAACATGCCACCAAACTTATTCTTCAGAGACATAACTTTTTCAAGTCCCTTCTCTAAAGTTGATGGGAATTGCAACAATCGTAAAGTATGACCGGTTGGAGCAGTATCAAATACTATAACCGAGTAATCCATTGTCTGGACTAATCTGCAGTAATAATCCATGATTATTAGTGGTTTGAGGCAGAACTTGAATCGTGATTCAAGAAAACAAGAGCTAGCCTTATATGACAAGCATCAGAATTTACAACAAATTTCCCCACAAAGGTTAAGAATAATAACCACTATAACACGTCTATAATCAAACAAATTCAGGAATATAATTTTTCAAACAAATTAAATAAACTCTTATGCATGATAACCTAATTATATGGCCTGAGATATAGATGAATGGCATCATAAGCTCCATGGACAAGCAGATTTGGTAATTGTTGCTATATGATGCTATAAACCATTGCACAAGTGTTAATTATACTGGACTTACACTTGCTCTGATCAGATGCTTCCTTAATTCTAGCATATGCTTTGAACCAAGAGTGAACCTAAAGCAAATTCAATAAAACAAAGTGTGCCAAACTAAGTTGTAAACTCTTCAACATTTTGGTTAACAATCAATCAAGCTAAGTTTAGCACTGCTTGTTCCAAAGGGATGACATGTTTAGCTAAACTAGTGTATGCAGTACGTGAGAAGTTATGCCCTTTTATTTCTTCAATTATTAAAAGACGGCATTAACAAATTAGGAAAGAAGAGAAGAGAACAAAATTTGAGATAGACGTGTATTTACTAAAAGGAATATTCACGATAAACTAGGTAGATGCCTACTAAATAATAATTTAACAAAAGTGGGGAAATGGTTAAGAAGGTATACCTTTTAAGATAATTGATTAATATTATAGTTAAATGAGTAGAATAAATTAAGGCCATTGATGTATTATTGTCTGTCTCATGCTTAACTTGTGTATTTTTGCTATTGGACCCACATTCCAGCAAGCTTAAGATGTTATTTAATGGCATCATCTGATATTTTAACAGTAATGTTACTGTATTCAGATAATATGAACATTGCAAATTCGGTATCAACCAATACTTATCTTGTTTACTTAATCTGAATATAACTAAAGGAAACCTATCCGACACCATAATAATAGTCTAATATTCAGAGTCAATTGCATCCAAAGATTTGATTTTGTGCTCCATAAACCCATGTAGTATAGCATAGATCACGGCATTTGAATATTGTACATGTCATGTAACAAAGTATATGCCATCTATCTTCTCCTATCTGTTGCCAAATGTTTAAAATGTAGTCTGCAAATGGCAAAGCTTCATATTGTATCTAGCAATTCAGACAATGCATCCATCAGATAAATCGTCAAGAGAGAAAAAAAGACTCGATTTTTACATGAATGCGCAGCTACGGTTATCCATCCAACGATCCCAATCCATAAGCATCAGAAATCGAACAAAGAGAAAACTTACTTGAGCATTTCAGCAAAACTCATAGCCTCGTCGACTCCAGGGATCGCATTCGTCAACTCCGAAAGGAATCCTTCCAGGCCATCGTCAGTTAAATCGTCGTCCTCCACCTTGGGATCCACTTCCTGCGGAAGATAAGAGAGGCAAAATTTCCTTAACAATAGGAGAAATTGATAGAATTATTCACATGGGTGTAGATCGGATCGGGGGCGGGAGGGCAGAAAATAGGTAGCGGAACCGCAAAACTGATAATACCATCGCGTAGAGGTTGGAGAAGCCGTTGACGAGGGTGGGGACCTTGGTGAAGCGCTGCTGGAAGGCGTCGCTGAGGTTATGCGCGGGGTCGGTGGAGATGATGAGGACGGACTGGCGGACCTGGGCGAGGAGGATGGAGAGGATGGAGCTGGAGGTGGTTTTGCCGACGCCGCCCTTCCCACCGACGAAGACCCACTTGAGCGTCTCCTGCTCCATGATGTTGCGCACCGATCCCTCCAGCACTTCCATCGCCATTGCCGACAACGCCTCCTCCCCCTTCCGCCTCGCTCCTTTTCAGAAAGAGGAAATTTCATTTCACCTCAAAAAGTTCTAACAAAATACACTTTATAATTTTCAAATATTTATTATTTCATACCAAACTTTTTTATATTGTTACTTATGTTAACGGGCCAATAATCTCTATTGGGCCAATTTTGACAAATTAGCCCCTTTTCATTCTTCACTGAAACCCTTGAAAACCCAAATCCCTCGTCTTCCTCCCCTCCGACGGCCAATCCGATGCCTGCCTTCCTCCATTTGAGGATGCGATCCGATCTCCTACGCCACCCTTTCTCCGCCGTCGTTAGCCGGCGCTTCTCGCAGTCGACGTCCATCCCCAAGAAGCTTCAGCGCGTCCGCGACCACGGCTTCGACAACGTGATGGAGGTCGAGAAGAAGGTGCGCCGCGCCCTCAGTCTCCAGTCCTTGTTGCTCTCCCAGCCCTCCGCCTCCCTCCCCTTATCCCGCCTCGACGCCCTCGCCCGCCGCTACCTCAACTTCACCCCCGACGAGGTCGGCAACTTCCTCACCAAACACTCCTACGTCTTTCACGTCTTCGACCACCCCGTGCAGCGCCTCCTCTGGGTCCGCCTCACCCCCCGAGCCGAGACCCGGCTCCGCCAAGAGTCCGACGCACTGCTCTCCATGCTCCCCGACGCCGTCCGCCGCCTCCGCAAGCTCCTCCTCCTCGCCACCCCTTCCCTCCGCGTCCGCCTCGAACACATCCGCATCGCCCGCTACGACCTCGGCCTCCCCGACGATTTCGAGCAGTCCGTCGTCCTCGCCCACCCTTCCTTCTTCCGCCTCGTCGTCTCGTCCGACTGCCCCGACGATCCTCGCGCCAAGTACGTCGAGTTCGTCGACGCCCCCACCGATGCCGCCGCCCACGACGACGCAGCCGATCTCCGAGTCTGCGCCATCGAGCGCCAGCGCGAGCTCGAGTACCGCGAGCGCGGCACCGACGCCGAGGATTCCCGCTTCGCCTTCCTCATCAATTTCCCTCCGGGCTTCAAGATCGGTAAGTACTACCGGGTCGCTGTGTGGAAATGGCAGCGGCTACCTTACTGGTCTCCTTACGAGGATGTCTCCGGCTACGACCTCAGGACACTGGAGGCAAAACGGCGGATGGAGAAGCGCATGGTGGCGACAATACACGAGCTGCTATCCTTGACGGTGGAGAAGAGACTGACGATGGAGCGGATCGCACAGTTCCGGCAGGCGATAGGCCTTCCGAACAAGATGAAGGAATTCCTGCTGCAGCACCAGGGGATATTCTACATTTCGACGAGGGGCAACCAGGGCAAGCTCCACACTGTCTTCCTGAGGGAGGCGTATCGAAAGGGAGAGCTCCTGGAACCAAATGAACTGTATCTAGCAAGGAGAAAGCTCGGCGAAATGCTAATTACGAGTACTAAAAATGCAAACTTGGACAGAATGATGACTACCATCGGCAGGGGAAGAGATGGTCTTCGTAGTAGAAGAGCTAGAGCTGCTGCTGCTGCTGGTAGAAGTGAAGCGGAGGACAGTGGCTGTGATTCTGGTGTCGAATCTCAGTTTCTTGACTGACAAACTCCGTCCTGTTGTCGCATGTTCATGTGAGCTTGCAGGAACTCCATCCATGGCATTCATTTCTCGTTGTTAATTAAGGAGGTCAATTGATTCTGCCACTCGATAAAACAGATGTTTGTAAGAAAGTGGCCATTATTAAAGTAGTATTCGCACAGCAAAACATGGTTGGAAAAAAGAATCAAATTCGAAAATTCTGCAGCAAAAACTAATAATAATAATAATAAATAAATAAAAATTGGGAAATAGGATAAGAGCGAGCGGAGGGGCGGTAAACAGGTTGGGTATGGGTGCCTCCCGCGAAGTCCAGGTCTACGGCTACAAGGTCATCATCCACGAGGGCGATGGCACCGTCGACCCCTCCACGGGCCGCGCCCTCACCGGCTCATGGCTCTGGGACTCCGCCGTCTACCTCGCGGAGTGGATGGCGGCCTGCGGCGGAGCCCAGCTCGCCGGCGCCACCGTCCTGGAGGTCGGCGCCGGGACGGGCCTCCCGGGTTTGCTGGCCGCCTCCATGGGCGCGGCGCGCGTGGTCCTCACCGACGTCGGGCAGCTTCTCGAGGGCCTCCGGGCCAGCGTCGCCGCCAACGGGCAGGAGGCGCGGGTGGAGGTGCGGGAGCTGCGGTGGGGAGAAGCGGCGGAGGTTGCTGACGTAGTGCTGATGTCGGACGTGTTCTTCGACGCGGAGGAGATGGAGGGGCTGGGGAGGACGATGAGGGCGGCTTGGGGACCGGGGACGACGGGGTGGGCGGCGACCGAGGTGAGGCCGGGGGTGGGCGAGTGCCTGGAGGCGCTGAAGCGGGAGGGGTTCGAGGCGACGGTGGTGGAGGAGAGCGTTCGGTCGTTGATGCCGACGGCGGCCTCGCAGGCGCCAGAGGAAGGAGAGACTTCGGTGTTCGCTCTCTACCGCATCAGCCGTCGCTTGCCGTGATCTTCAAATAGTCAACTACAATGCCTACTAGAAATTAGTTACTTTGTTCTCTACGTTCTAGTAATCAGACCGGTAATCCAATTAAAGAGTTTAAGTTTCACCCAACTAATCTTGGATATAAACGATCTTCCCTACAATTTAAACACATTCAAAGATCGATTTTCAAAATATCATTCTTTACCCATATGATGAGTCTAACATGGCTTTTTCCCCCTTCAACACCAAGTAAACCTTCAAAAAAAAAAAAACTCAAACAAGCCATGACATGGCTTAGTATCTAATTGTAGCCTTGTAGACATACGAAGGCATGTCTTGGCTTGTATAAAGAAACAAAGGCATTGCAGACATATGAAACTACCAAGAAGAAAGACTCTACCTTCCCCTTTTATACACAAACAGAACAAGATATCTTTGCACCTGAGTAGTAATGAGGAAACATTTAAAAAAAAAGTTAACAATTGAAAAACTAAAAGCTCTTATTAATGATAATTTTGACAAGCTTGCTTCATAACACCACAACTTAAAGATATAATTAAGTTGTATCAATAGTGTAAAGGTAGTCGAAGGCTGTTTGTACAAGTAGGTATGTTTTAAAACGAGTTATAACAAAGATTCAGCTGATTTGGTTGAATGATAAACCAGAGGGGCAGAATAGCAAGGAAAGGCTTATTGGAGGATAAATAACTAACAAACAGGCATAGAAAAGCTGATAGAGAGAGAGGAAGTAAGCTGTGAATGACTAAAAGAGTTAAAACACATTTTCAGAATGTTGGCCATTTCATTTGTTAACACGGATGGGTTTAACTTTACCCAGGAGAAAGAGTCATATAGCGAAGGGTCTTAGTTGATTTTGCTCAGCCGACCTTTTGAAACTTGGAAAAATGAAAATTCCTATCTGGCTCTTACACAGCATGCCATAACATACTGCATAGCATGTGAGTAACATAAAGCTTTGAAGCATCATAATCATACTAAAGTAATAAGGAAACAGTGAGGGAGATGCAAAGTATAGTTCCTTGCAAGAATGTGTGGTTTCCATCAAGTAAATCCCTCAAATTTATCTCCCATATTGCTCAAGGAAAAATCTATGAATCAAATAAACCATCTTATTCTAAACTTTGCCCCTCTATAGTCAAATACCAGTTTTTCATGCTAAAGCAATAAGGGAACAATCAGAGAGATTCAAACCATAGTTCCTTGCAAGAATACAAGTTTTTCATCAAGTAACTTCCTCAAATCTATCCCCCATCTTGCTCAAGGAAATATCTATAAATCAAATAAACCATCTTCTTCCAAACTTTGCCTCTCTACAGTCAGTACCAATTTGATATCACTCAACTCTTTGGTGTTTTCATGCTTATGAAAGTAGAACAAACTCTTCTTTTTTTCAGTGTACACTCAGTGAGACTTGTTCCTATCTATATGATTGTGTTTTCTAATCACTATGTACTTCTCCACCAAGAATTTTGATAAGATATTATGATGAACTCAGGTTGGGATCATTTAGAACTTTGTACCAGAATGCGATAAAGAAGGAAATTCAAATTACTTATCGTCATGGATTATTTCTTAAAACAAAGCAGAGAAATTTCTCCGATGCTAGAAGAAATCAGGACAAGAGCCTATAGAAAAAGTATCATAGTTGATGAAGTAACACAGGCAGGAAGAAGACTAAGATGGGAAATCTTATCCAGAAGAGTTAGAGGACGAAACCCAGAGCCAGACGTCAGATGAGCTTGAAGGGAAGCGGCCAAGGGGTGGACCTGGGGACCTCGACCCTGTCCTTGATCCGCTGGATCATCGTCTTCCTCTTCCCCCGCGCGTTGCCGTACGAACCCTTGAACCGCTTCCCTCGCTCCGTCTTCTTGTCCCCACGACCGCACGGCACCACCAACCCGGCCGCCGACGCGCACGTCAAGGACCCTAAGGAACGCACCGCCAGCTGCTGCGCCTCCACCCGGCGCAACGCGGCCTTCGCCAACCACAGCATCGCCATTTGGGGAATTCACCGGTCTCGGGCGGCGGTCGCGAAACCCTACGCTGCCGTTTTGTGAGCGAGCGAGCGAGACGACGGGCTCAGGACCGGCTTAATCCATTACTGTCCGGTTCGGAAAACGGTTCGTGTTTCTGGGCCGAAACGGACTTTGCGTTTGGACCCACCAATGTTTACAGATTTGCAATTTGAACAATTTAATCATTAACAAAACTTCAGGCATCTATTTGCAAAAAAGTTTCCTCTCAAGTCCCACCGACAGCTACTCAGTTGTCATTTTCCCATCCCTAAACTTTCTTCCTTATAAAATTTATTCATCCCTTTCCACTTGTCTAAAAGTTTAAGTATCATTAGGGTCGAGTTCATAAACTATTATTATTTTTTTGTTTATTTAAATTCATAATCCGCTAAATTATTGTTCGAGTTCCTTTTGCAACTTGTAGTTTAGCATCTTACTTTTGTTAAAATATCATCAATGGTTATTAAACTCGGTCATTGTTTAATCGCGGTATGATTTTACTCTTCCAACCTAGGTGCACATAGCTAATAAGACAATCAACTAAAGCTACACTCTCTAACAATGTTTCCCATATGGTACATTAACTAAAAGAGTAGTTTCTCAAACAATACGATATTTAGTATGGACTATAGCGGCGGGGCATCCGTGTTGATTGTGCCGAACGAAAGGATATTCTAACATTATCCTCTAAGACTTACGAAAGGCAAAGCTAGCAACCTTTGTTTTTTTGATTTAAACATTGGAGGGCCTATGTAAGAATTCTTAATGCCAATAATTGTAAAGGCACAAATTTGTTCTTGCCCAAATGTATTTTATCTATAGATGAGTATTCTATGAGGTTATTAGTCTAAAGTGTCTCGCTCATATAGTTGTTGAGTGCCACCGAGCCGAACATTGTTTGTAGACAGTAAATTTTAAAAGAAATTTTAAAATTTTGAATCCATTCTACTCTTTTAGTAGCTTTCAATCCTCTATTTTTTTTTCTTTTTTTATATGAATTATACCTTGGAAATTATTGCTTTAAAGTCGTAGATGACTGTATATAAATTGAGAGGTGCTTGGTAGGTAGATTTAGAAGGATGGAATGGTAAAAAAATTAAAATATGAATTTCATATCCTTAATTTCATAACCTACACTCCTAAGTTATCGTTAAACTTATTCCCCTCTCAATCAAACACATTAATTCTCATTGTTAAATATATACCAAACACCCTCTAAGTGTTTCTAAAAAATAAAAAATAAAAAAATATATCCCACTTTACGAATACCCTTAATTTCAGTAACAATATGATATTATTATAATATTGTAACAACTACTTAGTAGATTCTATAGCAATTACTTTATAATTCTATAATTATTTTAAAGTGGGTTTGATAAACTTTAAATAATTTTAACTAATAATAAAGAGTATTTAACAATATTCGGGATTTAACAACTATTTAGTAAATTCTAGAACTTTTTAAAATGTTTTTTTATTAATTTAAAATAAATTAATAAAGTTTAAATATTTTTAATTGTGATATATAATATTCAGAATTTATTTATGATTTAAAATTTTAAAATTTAGGATACGAAGTTAAAGGTTTAATACTCAATCACTTCTATTACTATTTTGATACAATAAGTAACTATTTACTGGATTTTATAACTATTTTAAAGTGAATTTAATTAATTAAAAATAATTTTAAGTAAATTGATAAAAAAAAAATTTAATATAATAATTTTTATATACAGTAATTTCACATAGCAACTACGACTGACTGTGTTATAACAGCGATGGAGTAACTACTCTAATATATAATAACTAGTCGAATATATTATAACTACTCTGAAAATACATACGGTATTTTTGAACAATGGAACGTTTTTATTTATTTATTTATTTATTTATTTATATTTAAAGGAATGAGGCGATTTGATTTTTGCACAAATAAAAATACATAAAAATAATAATATTTTGAAAGTATAAAGGAGAGGAGAATTTTGGAATCCAAAGAACAAATAAAAACTATCCGTATATTTTATATTTGCAATTGTCCGTATAATGATCTGGTTAGGTCGTCGAGGAGATCCGGTCGACACGAAAATGTCTATAAATTACAATCCATCACACCAAAAGCACAGAGATTCTCTCAGACCCCAAAAGAATGCCTATTTCGCCAGTCCTATCCAATCCCTATCGATATCAATCTCCGCTCACGACAATCGCTTCTTCATCCTCAATCTCGATCCTTCTTTCCGCAGTCTCCGCTTCTCTGTTGGTGCTTTTGCGGTGCTCGCCACAGTAGTTGCAGGAAGGAAAGTGTCGATCTTTGAGGGGGAGGTAGTAGGTTGAAGGAAGGGCGAAAGGGGGGAAAGCAAAGAATGGCTGCCGGAGCGGCTTCATCGACGTCTGGGATCTTCGCTTCGATCTGCTTGCTGCAGTCGGCGATGGCGGCGACCTGCGGCGCGCTGATGATGTTCTACTTGAACGAGATCGCGGTGGTCGGGCACGGGCAGGAGACGGCGCGGAAGCTGCAGGGGTCGACGCCTCACGACCAGCTGCTAATCCAGACCTCTGACTCCTTTGCTGGCTTCCTCCTCTTTGCCATCGGGCTACTCCTCTTCATGGTCTCCTTCGTCAAAGACCGTGACTTCCAGGCCTTCTTCGCCAAGGGTTGCATCCTCCTGCACGGTGCCATGGCCCTTTGGCGTCTCTTCTTCGAGCGCCGCCTCGAGGACCTCGCACGTGTCTGGCCCCGCCAGATCGCTGGCGACCTCGTCCTCGGTCTCTCCTGGGTTCTCTTCCTTGTGTACTCTTGGAGAGAGAAATACGACTGATTGCATATCGCTGCGACTAAAGGTACATCCTTTCTGTATGCCTGTATCCCTATGCGAGAATGAGTTTCTTGTGAATCTATTGTTTTTTGCGTTGTGTAATATGCTTGCTCTTGTGTAATGTTTGTTCTCTTTTCATTCAATAGCATAATGAACATTTTCACGAGTTGTTTTGCAATGGTTCTTCTGTCTTGCCCATCTCCTTAAGATTTCTAGCTATTGTTATTTTGTCGTGTACAAAAATAGATTGGATTAAGTGTGAACTTGTTGGTGATCAAATGAAATAGTTCTCTTCCTTGGAAAAAGATAATGAAGTGTGCTCCAAGTCTACTGTTTCAGTCTTTGCAAAAACCTAGATTGTTTAGTCTATATGATTCTTCCAGCCTCTAATTTGGAATGACTTAAAATATCAGTTTTCCGACTTCTGAGTGTGAATTACCAAGTCGTTTGTTAAGGATGATTAATGTGTGCTAACCACATTGCTTGATTCGGGAAAGAACCAACTGTATTGGTCCTCTAGTGATTGAATTAGATATTTATGTTGGCCACGTTTTCAGTAAGATACATTCACTGTTAGTTCCGCAAGGGCTCTAGCATACAGACATGCACCCATAAAGGTGAATTCTTTTTCCTTGTCATGAGTGACTAAGTTTTCCTTGCAACGAAAATTGTTTTCATGTAAAATTAATACAACTTCCTTTTTTGAAATAAGATATCTTTCATTTCATTATGAATTGAAGTTGTTTCATGTATATGTTGATCTTGAAGAAAAAAAAAATATCAAAAACTCGTTTGTTAAGCTACAATCTTGGTTATACTTAGCATGCTGAGGATCGCTTGGACAACAAGGTTTCTTTGCAGAAAGGAAGGCACTTTGCTTCTATGTCTTGTAGAAATTAGAAAACACAGAGAACAAGGAAGAAGAAAGACAGAGTAGATACAAAATCACAGGAAACTGAAACAGATTTATGTGGTTGGGCCAGACTGCCTATGTAAAAAGATCTCTAATACCCAAACTCATAGCCAGCACATATAAGATGGTTGAACCCCTTATTCTATAAATTCAAGAAAATAGCCATACATTCAACTGGATACATAATTTTTGAATCACAAAATAATAGCACAGATTACATCCACTGGATGATGACCAAACTGCCTTTGATGATTTAGGATGAGTGAGTTAGATGATGACTACAATTGCAGCCAATGATTTAGGATGAATTAGGAAATGGAGGCTTAGTCAGATTGCATCCCATAACACTTGTTTAGAAGCATATTTGTTCATGTTGACAGATTGGATGATTAACACACCATGAGTTGATCAGTTCAGAACACCAGTTTGCTAGGTTTGATTGTTCTCCATTTTCTTAGTTACTCGACTCTGATTGTTCATCACACTTTAAGATACTGGATTTTGGTTTGAAATATAATGCATGAAACTGATTGTGATACAATTTGTTGTGCATCAACGCAATGTTTCAAGACACATGGCTTATCAGACTATTTCCTTCTCAATTACCTCTGAGATTTCCCTCAATCTTTTTGTGAGTTGATCACATACATTCTTGGTGATTCTATTGAATGCCAATAAATACATCAAATTTGCCGCTCAAAGAGAAGACTTGAAGGTTTTCAAACCTGTGGCTCAAATGAACCTGCATCAAGAACAGACATTAACCACAGACCACACCCAAGAAAACAATGAAATCACCATCACATGCACGGAAGATATTATTGTGAATTGTCATTACTTCATTAACTATCCACCTATTGTCATTACTAGTAAATTGCTAGAGGGTGGAAGCAATTTTTTTGTTTCCGACACCATGTCGAGAACTACTTCATCTAGTATAGATGTGTGGTTATTAAACTTGTAGTTAAACATCCTTTCCTAAACATTGGCCTTCAAAGACATTCATGGGAAATTTGCCTGCGGTTAAGGAGAGGTTGTCTTTAACAGATCGAAGTTGGATTTCTGGATGAAAAGGCCCATGAAGACTGAAGACTGAATACTTTAACGTCGATTACGCCACACAGCACTAGTTTACATTATGATTATAGAAGAGACAATAATATTTCATAATTTAACTCAAGTAAAGTAGTTGTGCTGAAAGCAGAGTAGTGTAAAAGGTTAAATATCATTAGTAGGAGTTTAATTTAATTGTGAGAGCGGCCTCCAAGTCTGCGTTGCGCTTCATCTCCCTTAGCAGCTGCAGCTTGAGGTCGTCGACGGTGCGCTGCAAGCTGTTAATGTACTCCCACAGCTTCTGGTCCCGGAGGTTCACCATCATCACCATCTCTGACTCCGGCCGCTTACCCCCGCCTCCGCCGTCGACCACTCTGCAGCAGCGCCCGCACCGCGACAGCACCTCCATCACCATCCCCCGCTGCAACTCCAGGCTGCTCAGCAGCGACACCAGGTTCGGCACCAGAGTCTGCTTCACCACCACCATCCCCTGCTGCTTCTTAGCATCTGTGGCCTCTGTTTTGTCCTGATCTTGATGGCCATCTGCTGCCTCTGTTTGGTCCGCCGTAGCCTCCTTCTGGTGGTCGTCTTCTTTGCAGCTCTTGTCGTCGATATCCGGTGGGTACACGGGGTCCAGCTGCAGCACGTCCTCGTTGAAGTTCCACCCGCTGATACGGCGGTTCTTGACCAGAGGAGACGCCGAGCCCTCGGTGGCGGCGTGGTCGTAGTTAATGTTGACCTCCTCGATGTTGTTGATCTTCTCCATGCGTCTAAAAATAATTTATATAAATCAGCAATAGAAATTTCATTTTCCTATCCAAATTTTATAATTTTTTTTTTCAAGAGCCCTTTCATATGACAGTAAAATTTTTTATGGGGGGCAAACTGAAAAAGTCAGTAACTCAAAATGTTCTCCCAAAAGCCTAATTAATTAATTAACCAGAGCTGAGGGGTAAATTGAGTAATTAATTGATACCTTTCGTGGATGGCGGGGACGGCCTGCAGAACGTTCCTGACGAAGTACTCGTTGGACTTGCAGTTCTTGAAAAAAGGGTGGCGGAGGAGCTTGTCGGCGGACGGCCTCTTGGAGGGGTCTCGGCAGAGGCAGGCCGCCACCATGTCCTTGAAAGCCTTTGAGAACTTCTTCTTCTTGATCTTGTCGAGATTGCCGCCGCCGCCACAGCCGTGATGGTCATCGAATCGGAGGCGGTTGGTGATCTTCATCATGAGCGACTTGGAGAGCGGGAGGTGGGAGAGCGGCGGCCGGCCGTGGGCGAGCTCCAGCGCGGTAATGCCGAAGGACCAGATGTCGGCCTTGATGCCGTAGCCGAGGTGGGAGTGCAGCACCTCCGGCGCCATCCAGTACGGCGTCCCGGCGACGTCGTTAAAGAAGGAGGAGGAAGCAGAGGCGGTGGCAGAGTGGGACTCGTAGATGGACGCGGAGACGCCAAAGTCGGCGAGCTTGACGGAGCCATCAGAGTCGACGAGGATGTTGCCGGCCTTAATGTCGCGGTGGATGTGTCCCTGGCCGTGGAGGTAGGAGAGAGCGAGTAGCGTATCGCGGAGGACGATTGCGATGGATGCCTCGGGCAGGCCGGAGGGGAACGC
>JBBPFQ010691077.1:0-14991 GCA_037974815.1 Kaempferia elegans | reverse complement strand
TCCCCCCAAACCTAACCCCCTCCCCCCCCCCCCCCCCCCCCATCTCATCTCTTCATCCTTCTTCCATAACCCTCGCTATTGTCTCACAAGTCACTCCCACTTGGTCTAAGACATGGTTGTCTCCCCTGATGGATAGTTTGTACTCTTTGCCTCTTGTGATGGTGATCTTCGACTTTGGGACCTCTCCATCGGTGTCACTACCAGCCGCTTCACTAGTAACACCAAGGACGTCATTTCTGTCACTTTTTTTGTCGACAACTGCTAGATAATGTTGGCATCCCATGATCACACAATCAATCTCTGGAATACCCTCGGAGAATGCAAGTACACCATTCAGGATGCTGATATGCACACCAACTGGGTTAGCTGCATTCAGTCCAGTCCTAACGCTTTATCACCCAACATCATTTCTGGCTCTTGAGATCACATTGTCAAAGTCTAGAACTTGACTAATTGCATGTTACAATCCACTCTTGCTGGGCATTCTGACTACGCTAACACTGTTGCTATTAGCCTTAATGGATCCCTCTGTGCTAGTGGTGGCAAGGATGCAGTCACGTTGCTCTGCGACCTTATTGAAGGGAAGCACCTTTATTCCCCTAACGCAAGGGCCATCATTCATGCCCTCTACTTCATTCCTAGTCGGTATTGGCTTTGTGCTACCACCCAGGAGAGCATAAGGATCTGGGACCTGGAGAGCAAGTTCGTTATGTAGGATCTTAAGCCTGAGGCAATTGCTAACAAGAATAAGGTTCTTTGTTCTTATTACATTTATCTTTATTTATATTTTAATATATATTTTAGATTGCATATTTTAATCATGCAACTTGCATCTTTACTGTTTACTAAATCAATTTGTAAAACTAGCCTTGTATATATTCCTGTTGTAGATTTGATCAAGAAATTTTATAGCTATTGGGAAAATTGCTAATTGAATGATATAACTATTCAAGCAGACCATTTAGCAACTATATTTATATAGTACATAATATTTTACAGGGATATTAAATTTGATTACTAAATATTTTAATTACATGACTAACCCTTCTTTTCCTCTTGTTAATGAGTGTAATAAAGTAGGGTTGGCCTGCTTGGTAATGTTAATAGGCATGTTCTTAAACTCACATTTCAAATTTGTAAGTTCAATACTTCCATTAACAGAGTTGATGAGTAGGCTTTATACTCAGATGGTTAAATTTGCATTTAGACCATGCTTATTTTATCTTAAAAGGTTAAGAGAAAATAGCAGACAATTTGTTTATAGATCATCAAATGTCATACACACATTGTAAAGTGTTGTGTGAATCGTAATTTAATTCTTTTTAGTAGAATTGTTTGCCTTTCCATTTTACTGAAGGGCCTAGATGTCGTATCTCACTTATTTTGTTGCTTCTTTAACCAATATCTTATTATACCATATGTTTGTCAACAGTCAATGAAATTTCATATTCTTGCCTTTTCAATTTCTCCCTATCTGATCTCTAGATTCTATATTGCATGTTTATTTATGAAGAAAAGCTTGTCATCTTGCTTTGCCTTTATTGCAATAGCGAAGATGATGGTTTTGTGGCTTGTTCTACACAACTACTAGGATATCAATATATGGATTGCTGGGAATCCTTTGAAAACCTTCTACAAGTTGATAGTCTCAAGCATCATCATGGCAATGACTATTCCTAGTTTGGCATTGCTACATATGAAGTTGCAATTTCTTACTAAGGTTTACTTGATTGGCCATGCATTGTTATTGTGCTACATAGAAGACCATTTCTTCAACTATATTGTTATCTATTACTTTGGATTTGATGAAGATGTTATGTATCCCAGTTACATGGTCTTGACAACCACCTTATTGGGATTGACTTTGTTGAGAAGATTAGAAATAGATCGCCAGATTGGCCCAAAACTGATTTGGATCTTAACCTATACGTATTTATCGAAGCTCGCTATGGTTTTTATTACATCAAAATCAATTTTGTGGATGATAGATGTTTTGATGTTGGCTATTTCCCCTCCATTTCTTCTTTACAAGTATGAAGAAATGCATTCTCATCGATTTTTTGGTATTGAATACTGATATGTTGTGTTTGTTTGAATAAATCATTAGTTAATTGTGATTTCATCTTTGTGCTGGTTATAATTACTCCCTAGATATCTTGTTTTTTTGCTTTGAGTTATTCTTATCTACTTGGTTTCGTTTTTGAATTTACACAGGGATAAGCTAAAAGGAGTTTCAAGAATGAAGGACTGGCAAGGGTATGTTCATGTTGCTGTGATTACTTTCTCTACTTGGTTGTGTTATGAAACAATCATTGATGCTCTTCAATGGTGGAATGGAAGGCCTCTATCTGATGGTTTTCTAGTTGGATCACTCATTTTTGTGGCTGGGGTTTCTTGCATCCCAATAGTTGCCCTCCATTTCTCTAATGTACAAGTAAACTCAAATTCTACATCTTGTGTCACACAAGTAGAGTCATATTAACTCTTTATGTTTTTGATTCATTTTCTGTGTATTTATAAGCATTTCTGTTAGAAGTTTTAGTTGTTAACTTCATATTAATCATTTCTTTGAAATTGATCTATCCATTATTAGTGCAATTTCTCTGATAGATATGAAAAGTGTTATTGTCGTAAAGATATACTTTTTCAGGAGCTTTGTATCCTGTAAATTTATTTACGCATTTTTTTTCTATAGAAAATAGTATAACTATTACTATTACAAACATCCTTTTTTCATGGAATCACAAAAGCACACAGACAATCCCCTTCAAAATAACTAAAATGATATAAACACAGTGCAAACAATACAAGATGGATAGTTGCGACTTTCATGTAATAAAATGCATGATGATCTAGGAAATATTTTTGGCTATGGCTTTGTTTCATATAATGTTAATATTTCTTGGTGACAATGTTTTAGTTCCATCTTTTATCTTGTCAAGATTAATTGTCAATTTGGTTAACTTTTATGATGTTCTAAATTCTTGTCAAAAATTTAATAAATATACTTTTATTTTATTTCAGATGTTAATTTCGTTTGATGGATGGCTTGCCTTGGAGGATGCATACATTTTCATGCAATGTAATGTGTGGATATTAACTTGATGTGTATCTCTACAATTCTATTAGTTTTTTATGTTGTAAAAAGAATATTTATGTGCTGGTTACTTTTGGTTATTTGCAAATATTAAGGCGATGTTTAAATACACCGGTGCATTTGTATTTGTGATTTGCTTGGTGAATTTATAATATTAATTTAATTTTGTACTATTGAGAATTAGATCAATTTCATACTCTTGCTCGATCACAATTTACAAATAGCAGGAAAAAAAAGTGTTATTTAGTAGTTTTAGCTTCAATGACATCGGTCTTGAAACGTTGTCGTTAATTGATAATACATCAAGTTTTCACTACTTCTGAAATCAGTGTTGTTAAACAATATCACATCAATTTTTTATCATTACACAAACTATTGTCATTATTTAATATTTCATCAATAGTCCACCACTGCTAAATCCGATGTCGTTAAGTGATACTACACCGGTTACAAACCTGTGTCTAAAATGCTAGATCTTTTACATTGCCTTTATAGACATCGGTCATTTTTCTCATAGACACCAATGGAAAACCGTTGTCTATGAGTGTTTTTCCTGTAGTGCCAGCATCCTTTTGATCTACAAAACTCTTAGGTTGTATCATATATACATCTTTGAGTATATATACATCTTTTGACATTTATCTATTAGATCTCATAATCATGACAATTTGCAACAGCAAGCATGATCCAAATAGACTATATCGCAACTTGTGAAAATATTTCATCATAGTCTATATCATAAATCTACTTAAATCCATTAGCTACCAATCACCCTTTATAGTTATGCATATGACCATACATATCAATTTTTCTCTTAAAGTCCTACTTACACCCAATGGGTTTGATCCTTTCAGGTGGATCAACCAAAGTACATACTTGGTTATTGTACATGGATTCCATTTTGGACCTCATGTCCTATAGCTATTTCTCAAAATTTGGGCTCATTATAGCTTCCTGATAGGATGTAGGCTTGTTGAGATCAACAAACATTACATCATCATGGTCAGACAAAAGAAAAGAATATATCTCAGGTTGACTACATTCCCTATTAGATCTATGTAGAATTTGTAATACTCGAATAAGTTGTTGCTCCATAACTTCTTAAGGTGTAACAAATTCATGATCCACAACACTTTTTGGTACCTGTTTAATTTCCATCAAGGCATCAGTGCTAATTTGTGCATCTTGAATTTCTTCAAGATTGACTTTACTCCCATTAGTTGTTCTAGAAATAAACTCTCTTTCTAAAAAAATATCATTTCTGGTAACAAACATTATGCCTTGTATGAGATTAGAAAAGTAATATCCCTTTATTTCCATGGGATATCCTAGAAAATAGTACATATCAAATTTGGGTCCGAGTTTCTCTGAAACTTAACGTCAAATGTAAGCCTAACAATTTCAAATCTTTATAAAAGACATCTTGGAATCTTTCCTGCCCATATCGTATATGATATCTATATAACGGCTTTAGACAAAACGCAGTTAAGTGTAAACGCAACCGTCTCTAGAGCATGTCCCCAGAAAGAAGTAAGAAGATGTGCCTGAGTCATCATTGATCATACCATATCTAATAATGTGTGATTTATCCTCTCTGATACATCATTCAACTATAGTATTCCAGAGTGAGTTGAGATATGATCCCAAACTCAAAAAGATGGTCATAAAACTCTTGGCCAAGGTATTCCCTACCTCGATCTGATTGAAGCATCTTAATATGCTTACCAAGTTGGTTTTGTACTTCATTCTTGAATTCTTTGAACTTTTCAAAGGATTCTCACTTATGTTTCATGAGATACACATATCTGTATCTATTAAAATCATCAGTAAAATTAGTGAAATAATAATAGCCTCCTCTATCTGCTATTTTGAAAGGGTCACAAATATCAGTACATATAAGTCCTAACAAATCATTAGCTCTTTCACTGTGCCCATGAAAATGACTCTTTGTCATCTTGTCTTGAAGACAAGATTTGCATCCATAAATAATACAAAATAAAATGGGTCCAAAACTCCATCCTTATAGTGTTGTGATATGTAATTCTCATTTATTTGACCAAAGCGATAATGCTAGAGATATGTCTAGTTTAAATCATTAGATTTTGAACCATTTTGTATTTCTGTTATAGATTAGACTTTCAAAGTCTACAACATAGAGTATATTTATAAATTGTGCACTGCAATAGAACATATTATTTAAATAAACAAAACAACATTTGTCCTTTATTACAAATGAAAAAATTTTCTTGTCCAAACAAGAAATGGAGATAATATTATTAGTTAAAGCAAACAAATAATAGCATTCTTCAAGTTTCAAAATAAACCCAGTGGAAAAAGTTAAGGAATATGTTCCTATAGCTATTGTAACAACTCTTGAGTCGTTGCCTACTCATAGGTCCAGTTCACCCTTTGTCAATGATCTAATCATTCTTAGGCCCTGCACATTCGTACAAATGTGTGATGCACAACCGATATCTAATACCCATGAAAAATAAATAGATAGATTAACTTTTATAACTTATATACCTGAGACTAAAGTCTCACTTCTCATCCTTTTTACTTCCTCTAGGTACAACTTGTAGTTCCTCTTCTATTTTTCGGTCTCACCACAATGGAAGGAGTTTACTTCCTTAGCCACCCCACCTTTAGGTTTCAATGCATGAGACTTTGTCTTACCTTTGGTTTGGGTATTACCCTTACCTTTGGGATGCTATTTTTTTTTTTCCAAAAAACAAGGTGATTTTCATTGAAAAAAGAAAACTCAAACTAGAAGGGGCCAAGCGTACCTTCTAGAAGAGTTTATTACAAGAACCACACCGTTACAAAGAACTACACAAAAAAACCACACACTCTTATAATCTGCTCTACATAATCCCCTCTCTTCCATATTCCTACTTAAAAATCAAAGAGTAAGATATGAATGCAAAACGTTTATCTCCCAGAAGCAAAAGAAACCTTTGAAAAATTCAGAAAACCATTTTCACAACAATATCTTCCTGCAACCGCAAACCTCCACAATTTCTTGCTTTCAATTCTCAGCATATTTCCAGCACCAGCATCTTACATAATAGACATTCTACCTCTTCCTATCCCATAACTGATTATCTTCAATTCATATTTCCAGAAACAAAATTCAGCATCCACAATGAATACTTCCTAAATCAGATCACACAACAGCCAATAGAGATCAACAACATGCTCAAAACATTTTCAACACTTCAATGATCAATCATTACAATTATCTGCTAACACTACACCAACCCAGCAAACACTCCAAAACTCAGCATACTTCTGCTAACAAAAAAACCCCCAGCTCCCTATAGCAACAATAAGAATCAGCACACATCTTCGGAAACCAATAATTAACGACCAAGACCAACTACATCCAACAAATCAACTTCCACAACATCCATCACATATCCATATCCAACAAAGCTCCGACAATTCACAAACCCAGCAGTAACTGCTTCGTCAGCCATCAATATATCCCAAATTACACCAACTCAGCAGTAGCTCCATAGAAACCCAGGGCTCTAAATAAACTTCAACACTTTCAAAACTCAGCGTACTACTCATCTGATCCCCTCAAATCCCTGCAAACAACATTTACCTCCCTAGCTCCATAAAGCCATATTCAATCCCACATAACTTCAGATGCCATCAGAACCACCATAGCACATAACAGCCTGCAAAAAGCAGCCAAATAAAATGCAGATTCCAATCAAAAACCCGTGTAGAACCTTCAATCACACTTCTTTTCAACCAACTCTAACCCGGCTTCGAGGACAACCTCACATATAGTAAGGCAATTCTATCCAGGTTACAAATGCCAATAAGCTCCCTATCTATATCATCTCCATATAAAGTACTCTCAATAAAAATCTTAAAAGCCCGATTAGCCATGTAATAAGCCGCTGCATTTGCTTCCCTGTAAACATGTGACAGATGGACTTGATACTTACAAATAATACCTTGAATTTTAAGTATCAGATTGAGGATCTCCCAAGAAAAGAAAGTGGAACGCAATATTCTTAGATCCACTAAGGAATCAGATTCGAGCCAAACCGGAAGCAAATGATTTTCCACACATAGCTCCAACCCTTTAAGAATTGCCACCAATTCAGCCCTCACATTCGTTCCCACACCAATCATTCCATGTTTTCCCATCACAACCTTTCCCTCATGATCTCTGACAATAACACCATAAGAAGATAACCCCGGATTACCTTTCGAACATCCATCATTATTTAGCTTGAAACCCCCACTTCCGGCTTCTTCCACCTCACTATCTCAAAATTATGAATTGTTTTGATCCGCACTCCAATCCCCATCTTATGAGCCACTGAAATATAGCCCTTCCAATGTTTTGGTTTTATCCTTCCCGCAGCCATACCTAAGTGAAGATAACTGATAATATTCCAAATAATCTTCTTCCCTGTCGGTTTTAAACCACGGTGTATTGCATCATTTCTAGCGCACCATAAGAACCACAAAATTAAGAATGGCAAAGCCTCTCGAACAAGACCCTCCAGGGACCAACACAAACCCATCCTCTAACTTTCAAAAACAGCAAACCTCTCAATGCCAAATAATTGAGCAAAATAACCTCACACTTCCGTCACCATATTCCCCTGAAAAAACACATGCTTCCAAGACTCCACAGAATCACAACATTGACACTTAGAAGCCATACATATTCGCCTACATTGCATCACTTCATCCACTGGTAATCTCTTTCTCAAAAATCTCCATCCAAAAATAGCAATAGTAGGCATAATCAGTCTACTCCAACAAACACGCCAAATTCCAGCATGTTGCTGGCCCAGATCAGCCTGTTGCTGTATAGCCACTCCTGTCAGCTGCTGCTCCATTCTGATGCACTGCCAAGCTGATTTCAGAGAAAACCTCCCATCCACTGATGGCTTCCATACCATACGATCCACTACATTATTTTGACCCGCCCCTTCCACATCTTCTACCATAAGTGGCCACCGCTCAAGAATAGAGATTGGAACCTGCATAATCTCCTCAACAAGCCTCATCTACACAACACTTTGAAGTTTATCCCTATCCCATCCCATAGAACCTATAAAATCAGAAACTTTACAATATGAATTTCCAACAATAGGGCAAGGTAGAAAAATAGGCCCACTATCCAACCAACTATCATACCAAAAACTAATATTTGCATTACCAAGAATCCAGCCAATGTGACTCTCTCCACAACTACGCATCATCCAAAGTCAACGCCAACATGAAGATACATTATTCTTTAAAGAGACTACCATCGGTGACATAACCCCACAATACCTTTTGGCCATAAAAATAGCCCACATTGATTTCTACTCTCTAAACCGAAACTAGAGCTTAATAGTGACAAACTTAGCAACATCCGAAATCCTCCTCAACCCTAGACCACCTTCTATCTTTGGTTTACAAATTTCAGCCCAATCCACCCAATGAAGTTTTTTATTTGAACTTGATGATCCCCAAAAGAAGTTGGCGAACACCATCTCTAAATGATGAAGAATAGTCAAAGGTGGAAGAAGCACCTGAAGTAAATAAAATGGCATTGATGCCAACACACTCTAGATCAGCAAATGTCTACCACCATGAGCCAATCTTGAAACATTCCATCCATGCAGTTTTTTCCTTACGTTTTCCAAAAGAGGTTGGAAATAAACAGCCTTTCGATTTCCAGAAAAGATTGGAACACCCAAGTACATTATGGGGATAGCCCCCTCCCAAAATCCTGTAATGCACGCTATTTGATTCCTTCTAGCAGTTGTAATTCTCTTTAAAGGATTGAAAAACTCTTGGCTGCATTAATTGATGTCCAGAAGAAGCCATATAAAAGTCTAGAAATTTCCTCATCCTTTTCACACAATTAATAGACCCATTCATCATTATCATGACATCATCTGCATAAGCCAAATGAGATGTCCTAATATGAGAACCAAATCCAAAAAAAACATTTGAGGATATTTCTTAAATAAATTATCGAGCCCTTTGGAAAAGAATTCTGCTGCAATTATAAATAATAAAGGAGAAATAGGATCACCCTGCCTGAGACCCCTTTTAGAATGAAAAAAAACAAGATAAATGTCCATTTATTCTAACTGAGACCCAACACTCAGCAATACATCTCCTGATAATATCAATAACTGCAACAGAGAAACCAAAAGCAGCCATAACTTTAAACAAAAAGCCCCATTGAAATCTATTATATGCTTTGGACATATCAAGCTTCACCATGAGATTCCCTCCTCTAATATGATAATTCAACTTATGATTAAATTCTTGAGCCAACAAAATGTTATCTGATATCAATCTTCCTGCTACAAAACCACTTTGTGAAGGAGATATAATTTTGTCCAGCAAAACACTCAACCTATTGGCCAACAACTTGGATATGATTTTATTAGAAACATTACATAAACTTATTGGCCTAAAGTCCTGCCAACATTGCACGTTGTTAGTTTTAGGAATTAGAACAACAGTAGTTGCTGTCATACCTCTAGGGAAAGTACCTCCTTATAAAAATTCCAATACAGCTTGGTGCACATCATCTTTTACAATCTCCCAGCATGCCGCATAAAAAGCTGCAGAAAACCCGTTCGGACCAGCTGCACTGTCTTCACACATTTCCCATACAACTTGCTTCACCTCTTCAATAGATGGTAAAGCAATCAAATCCTGATTCTCCCCCGATCTCACTAGCTGTGGTATTATATCCATGTTCACCGAATCACATCCAAATTCCTCTTCTGTTAATAGATCCTCAAAATACCGAGCCCCAAAAGCTCGAATAAGATTACCATCTTTCAAACAAACTCCTTCATCCCAAATTCTGAAAATTCTATTAGCCATCCTCCTTTTCTGCACTAAATTATGAAAAAACTTAGTATTTCTTTCTCCTTCTCCAATCCATTTTACAGCAGCCTTTTGTTTCCAGAAAATTTCTTCCATGTCTAAAATGCGGAACAAAGCAGCTTGACACTTAGCCATATGCATTTTATTTTCCACAATAGGTGCATGATCAAAATCCTTCTCTGCCAACTCAAACTCCTCCTCTGCCTTCCTAACCTTCTCAAATATATTTCCAAACACCACAAAATTCCACCACTTCAAATGAACCTTCAATCTTTTGAGCTTAAATTGTAACTTCTGTAGGCCAAACCTTGAACAAGGCAACATCCAATTCAACTTAACAGTAAGAGAAAAATTAGAATGCTTAATCCACATTTTTTGAAAACGAAAAGATGCCACTGCCTGCTGAAAACTAGGAAACGAAATAAGCAAAGGACAATGATCTGATGCCGCCCTGCTCAAATGTTCCACCCGAACATCAAAATTCTGAACATTCCAAGATGAAGATATTAAGACCCTATCCAACCTTTTCCATACCTTATTATTAGTACATATAAACTTGTCTCCCACATATCCAGCATCTATAAGGTCAGCAATCATTAAGAAATTATTAAAATCTGCCACTGCACCTTGCCCTGATAACAATCCTTCAGAATGTTCATTAGGACCCGTAATCACACTAAAATCACCACCGATTATCCAAAAATCCTCCACTGCTGGTCTGATTTCCAGTAACATTTTCGACAAGATACTTCTCTCATTTCTAGAGCACTTTGCATATACCACCATAACCACCAAATATATTGGTAAAACTGAAGAACAAAGCTTAAGATGCAAAAATTGCTGATGATCCACCAGGACATCACAAGCAATATTATGATCATAAAGGAACCATATTTTGTTTGCACAATTCGAAATAGCTGAATTAAAAGCCAAATGCCTAGTAATAAATTTCTCATCAAATACAATAAAAGGCTCAAGAATACCCAAGAAATTAATTCGGTGAAATTTTTTAAGGAAATGTAATCTTCTAATAGATGCAGAATTTCCTATTCCCCTAATATTCCAAACCATCCCATACATTAAAAATTTGAAGAAGAAGAATTTCTATGTGGAAAGGTTTGACTTCTAGTAACATGTTTCACCTTACCAAAAGGATCATTTAATTGATATTACTTCCAAAGAAGGGCCAAGAAGATTAGATACCTTACTTAGACCCAAAGTTAGAGAAGAAGTCCTTTGTGGCGCTATACTATCATCCTCATCAGGTCCTACCTCTTCCGTAAAAGATTTAGACACTATGATCCCCTGAGACTCCTCACACACCGCCATAAATGAAGGTTGCGCTGCCACTGAAAGGTCACTCTGTGACTCAAAATTCACCCCCTCCTTTCTCCTTGTATTTCCAAAATTCCAGTAAAGCCATCTTGATTTTGTACATATGAAGGATATTTCCCTGCTAACACCTTCAAATTGGAGCTTGATACCCCCTAGGCAATACTATGTGAAACCTGCAACATTGGAAATGAACTTGACGTCTCCACAACCTTCCCTTTATCCTCTTGATGTCCAAAAATTCGCCCCACTCCCTGCACATTTTGTTGTGTCCATGATGTATCCACATCTTTCCCTTTCTGCCCAACCAGACTTCCATTATCCACCATATCAAGTTCATAGTTACTATTCATGCCATTTGAAAACAGATTAACATCCCTATGCTCCTTCAACTCCCCATAGCCTTGTTGTTCTCCTAAAAATTTTGAATCGGACGCCCCAACCTGAGTTTGCTCTGTTCGAATTACTTCACAATTCCCTTCACCAAGATTCTCTTCTTTCCCTGTTGTCTCCACCACCTCATTCAAAAACCCTTGCTCCTCCTCCAAAACATTCAGAAGGTGAAATTTATTTCCAACCATACCACTCTTCGTTATCACACCTACCTGATCATTTGCACCTCCTCGTTTTTGTATCCAAATTTGCTTCTATGCTCTCTGCTGTCCTTCCTCCCTTTCCTCAACTGACACCTCAACCTTTGATCTGTCAGCACCCCCAACAGTTATCGACTTACTACCATTTGCATAACACTCCTCCACCGAATGCCCCAAATGCAAACAATTCACACAATAAGGGGGATGCTTCTCATAAACCACCTGCTGCAGCCGCTTCTCCGCCCCAATTCCAATCCAAAAATCCTCTACCTTCGGCTTCAATAAATCAATTTCCACGCAAACTCGAGCAACTGATAATCTTGAACAATCCGCCGTAGCTTCATCAACCTTTATAGGCTTCCCGATTATCTTTGCCGCCGAAAGCAAACTAACTTTATTGAACATATGTATCGGTAGATCCGGAAGTCTCACCCACACAGGAACAATCGATGATTCCACCTCATACGAGAAGTGAGGCGACCACTTGAAAATTCGCAGGGGTACACCTCCAATGAACCAAACTCTACGAGTCCAAACACGAGCCATGTCCTCACTCGAAGTCAGATGCATAAACACATAGCCAGATCGGAGAAACCGAATGTTGTAGAAACTTGACAGACCAATATTACGAAAAGCTTGAAGAACCACCGCATAAGAAGGGCGCAATCCGGAAAACTTTTCAATCAAAGGAAACTCATACGGATTCGACATAACCTCCACTTCATCTTTAGTATAAAAAATACATGGTTTATTATTGTAGACAACTGCTGATTTAAAGTCATCTCCCACCTCCTTAAAGTTCTTTTTAGATGCTCTAGGAGACAACGGCCGCAGAACCGCCGCATAGGAACCGGATCCAAAGCAGACACCCCCTTCCGAGGTATATCCACCACCGTAGATGCAGCAACAGGAAGGGGAGGGAAAAAAACGGGATCTAGAACTGGCACAAGATGGCCACCCGCGGCCAATGCTGCAGGCTGAGCATAAACAGCGGCCAGCGCTGCTTGAAAACTAACACTCCTCTGAAATTGCCCAGACCACACTCCTTCGACGCTTTCTTAGTTATGATTTATTTGGGATGCTATTTGCCTTTTCCCTTTTATGACATTAATATTGTAATAGGATTTGCCTTCTTAAGGTTGAGTTCAGCAGTTCTCAATATTCTTAACATCTTAGGTAATGGCTTATAAATTTCATTCTGTTATAGTTCATGACAAATTGACTATACCCTTTTGGCAACGAATGTAGAACATGATTAGTGGCCAATTCTTGACCTAGCGGAAATCTTAATCTTTCAAGGTTTTTAACGTACCCAATTATTTTGAGTACATGAGTAACTTACAGGACTTCCTTCTTACATTTGCATTGAAATAAATCTTTAGATATCTCAAATCTCTCATGCCTTGTCTGCCCCTGATATGATTGTTTAAGACGTTCAACCATATTGTGAGCATCCATGTCTCATGTTACTTCTGAAGCTCAGAGTTCATGGTGATGAGCATAAGACATGACACATCTAATGTATTATCTTGATGCTTCTTATAAGCATCCCTATCAGTACGAGTAGTTGTCATGGCGGGTGGTTCAGGAATAAGTTGCTCTAGGACATATAGTTTTCGTTCCTACTTAAGAATAATTCTCAAGTTTCTATATTAGTCTAGGAAATTAGCTCCATTAAGCTTGTCCTTATCAAGGATAGAGAGAGAGAGAGAGAGAGAGAGTATTGGATGTATTTGATATGGTACTCTACACTAAAAAATGCAGAAATAAGTATCATATTTAAATTACTTAATTAGGCCTTTAATTAAATAATTCTTCCATTGAATTGTAAAGCTTGGTAGGGGCTAGTCATTGACGTGGGCAAGCATAGTTTACCCACACTACTAATTCCTAACCCAAAAGTAATGATATTCAAGTGGGACAAGATCTATATTATACCTCATCTTGAGTTAGCTGTGGCTAATCGCCTAAGATTCGTATAATTTAGGTAGGCAACATGTACTAATTACATCATATGTAACTCTTGGATAGTTATGCTAACAAGAATATTTATTCATTTCCCATCGTATGAGATATGCCTATAAGTTCTCAATCTAATTGAGGTAACCTAGCTAAGTTGCACCCCAAAGTTCAATAGTCGGACATCACAATTATCATGTCGTACTCTACCCAGATAAATCGAGTCACATTGTTTTGGCAAAACTGACTACAATTGATTGAGGTAATAGCGAGTACTAAACTTCAGTATGAATATGAAAATTGACCTAATTATGATAACTAATTAAACATGCATCACATATATGCAAATAAAAAATGTGACATGGTTATGGCTCGTATTATGAATTATAACATGGACACATACACACAATCATCCAATTACATTAGGGTAAGGGGTCATAACCATGCATCATGGCATACATCATTCATAATAGATATGTGATATAAATTTTATTATGATTCTAAGCATCGATTTATGAGCCGCAACCTTACAGCGGTCCCACTAGATGTTTAGCGGGTGGGGTCAAGGGGGCAGCACCCCTTGCGGGTAGTGGGGCAGTGCCCCTAAAGAAAAAATTATTTTTACAAACTCATTGAATGAGTTGCTTCCCTTAGTCCATCAAGATGAACATGAGACCCTTGTAGATGATGTTCACATTTTGTTGGACAAAACCACCCATACAATCATGCAATCATAATCGTTATCTATATCATATATAAAACAATACTATAATGATGTATATACATTCACAAGTGACTCTAATACCACTGTAGGGATCTTATGCGGAAAAACAACATCATGTACAACAGGAAAATAGATCCCTCCAAAGATCCATGTGAATATAGTATACTCGTTCTTACTACTCTATATAATAGAATGATTACCTCTGTTGCATGATTGGTATTTGATAATATACATGTTGATGCTTATATTTTGGTTGATTTGTGATGATTATTGAGCTAATTGTGCTTAGATTCATGTAATTAGGGTGTATTTGTAACTTTCATATTTTCAGGGACATAATCGTAATTTCCTCATTTTTGGCATGATTTTCCACTAAATATTTTTATTTTGCCTTGCAGGAAATTAGCACAAGT
>JBBPFQ010690976.1:0-14992 GCA_037974815.1 Kaempferia elegans | reverse complement strand
CACGGGTGGCTACTAGCCATAAGTGCACATGGTTAAGACATGGGGGAGGTATATGCTCGGGCACGCCGAGTTTCGACCTCTAGACCTCATGTAGCAACCTCTCATGTCTTAACCATCGCACCGCCCCGAGGGGACGAGTTTCGACCTTATGATCTCATGTGATAACCTTCGATGCCTTAATCATCACACCACCCTGAAAAGACTACACTCCCTTATCCTGTGGCAAAAGGCGATTCGCTCGCCCCAGCGCCCTAGCCAACTCGTCCCTAAGCCAACACGGATGAGGTAAATCACAGGTGACTACTAATTATTAGTGCAAATGTTCAAGGTATGAGGGATATATGCTGGGATGCGGTGAGTTTCGATTTCAAAACTTCATGTGGCAACCTCTCGTACCTTAATCATATTTTCCTATTCGACATTTGTAGAAGGAAGTAAATTAGTAAATCAAAATTAATCATCATATAAAAAATAATTCTTAAATAATTTAATTCTTGAAAGAAAATATCAAAAATTAATTTATGAAAGTATAATTAAAATGCTTTGTTTTGTTTAATTAACTGCAGGATTACTGAACCTAGCGCCTAATTCGTCTGATGCTCAAATTTTCATACAATATGCAAAGGATCATCCAGCTAGTTCTGCTGCCGGTACCTCAGGTAATTAATTAATTAATAATTAATTATAATACATTTATTGTTAAAATATTAATTAAAACAAATTTATTAATTCATTATACTGAGAATTGAGAAAATCTTTTCGTTTGAAGGTTTAAATAATAGCACGGCAACGAGCAGCAGCAGCAGGAGCTCTGCCGATGCGAACGGAAGCAGAAGCAACAAGAGGAGCTCCAAGTTAACAATGGCGATGAGTTTGGCCTTCTTCATTCTTCTCCATGTCAGAGTCCAAGTTAGAAGGAAAGAACATGTCCGGATTAATGTTTCGGCTTTGATTTGTGAATGAGTGAGTGAGTAAAAAACAGAAGAGAACAAAAAATTATTGGAAATTGATTGACCCCAGTGACAAGAATAAAATTTATTTCCCTTGGGTAACTTATCAGAAGAGGATTCAAAAAAAAATTATATAAATTCGAGCAACAACACTTGTTAACAGGTTGACGTTAACCTACGGGATGGACTATTAGCTAGTGCGTGAAGTGCTACCATTAATGAGGTTAAATCCTGACGAAATCAGGTGTCTACCCTCCCTTCTGCACTAGTCACTGTTCAGGCTAGTAGCCCCCGTGATTTACCTCATTCGTGTTGGCTCTGGGACGGAGGCACTGGAGCGAGCGAATCATCTTTTACCACCAAAAATCAAGATATATTCTTGATTACTACGAAGGGTAGATAAATTTGATTTTCTAATTTAGTCTCTCCAAATAGTCTCCACTGAGGATTTCACCAATTTACATAAATGATGAGGAATTATAATAGAAAATGGATACTGCCAAGATGTATATTGGGGCTTTCCTTTTAATGTCACGAGTGACTTGCAATTCCCTAGAACATTCATTACATGGAGAAGGGAGTTGCATCACCACCACTTCTTTATCCCTTACTATTAATGAAGATATTTATGAATATTTTAGAGGTGGTGGAGAATTCAAGTAAGGGATGCTTTATCTCCTTATTTATTTATTTATTTTAAATTGTGTATTTTATTTTGTAAATTAATTAATTCTGAAATGACTGATTTAATTTTGTATTTAATTTTTTTTATTAATTACTAGAATAAATAAAGAAGTACTTACCAAGGTCTATTCAAATGACTATATTCTTTACATCTGCTTTTTATTAGAGGAAAAAATCTCCTACAGTGCATGCACAATAATTAAGACTCAAATTAAATCTCTTAGTCATCCGAACGATAAATTCCTGACAAAAGAATACACTATCAGAAAAGCACAGTTAACATCCTTGATATTGTAGGAAGTGGATACTTCTGGATGTTGATACTGCCACTACCTATCTTATACAGACTCATCACTGATATATAACAAGGCATCATGGTTTGGACAAACAAGCAAGGCATGAAGAATATATATAATAAGTCTGTCACTCACTAACCAACTTATTGAGGCATTTTTAATCAGCAACATCGGCACTTTGTTCGCCAAATTACATTGAACTCATAAAAGGAAAAAAATCATAAACTCGTCTAACGATAAATATGATAAATAATTAAGATATTTGCAGTAGACAGTGTTACAATACTAAACAAAAAGGCTCAGGTGTAGAGTTCCACCTAGAGATGTGACTCTTATGCCCTGGAAATAATAACAAGAAGAAGAAGATCATGATAAAAGAGTTACAATACAACTAGAATGCTTTCAAATAGGAAAGATGTTAAATTAGGCATCCTAACAGTGACTTTAGAGAGGTATTATAACAACCATCTGAAGATTAGTATTCTGAATTGTATTTTCAATATCACAATAGTTGATTGAATATTTTTGATCTACATCTTCAAATGCTTTCAATGCATGGCCAGTAAAAGTGTCTCATTAACAAGGAAAAAGTATATGGGCTTGGCTTGCAATTCTGAATTATATATAAAGAAAGAATTTAACTAACCTGGTAATGTATGAGTCATCAGTGGTATTAACCATGATCTCATGGCCAATGTCAATGAAGGGAGGTGCCTAGGAATTTCAATAGAAGACCAATGTTACTACGCTAAAAAGTAAATAGATTTGTTGCTGAGTGAAAATTATAAGAGAATTATAAAGCAACTAAACGTCAACAGTAGAAAATGGCCATCAATCATGAGAGAGAATAGAGAAGTGATGTAATCAAGCAATTGAAAATGTTTCAGCGTAACAGACGTCTTACAGATAGCAATTAATTGTGCCAAGATTGAACCGGACATGGTCCTCATTTTAAATCCCAAATGTTATTTGTCAAATCTTAAGAAGGAAAACATTAAAGAATAACAAACTCGCATGATATCTCTAAATTCTAACTGAGAACTAAAAATGGTTCCGGGAATAAATGTTAAAACTTTATGGATCATAAATAATCAAAGAGTCTTACAATTAAGTTGTTTTTCATCAATAATTTGTTGGGCTGACGGGTTTTAATAGGTGATTTGGCAGTCAAGTGTGAGCTAAGATAGATCAATGTTTGAGTCTTACTTCAACATTTGCAATGAATATGCAATAATAAAATGAAGTAATGTCCTAAATTGATGGTGTATACTTCTGTTAATCGGACTCAGCATTCCCGCTCTATCTGTACACATGTTGAGGTGACAAGACAAGCGTACAAGTATGAAATACAAGTCCAGAACCGGAACTCCTCTATTTTCTTAGACAAGCTGAGCAAAGGAGAAGTAAAATAGGAAGAAAAGAGGTAGAGGTAGAGGTAGAGGCAGAGGAGGGGAATTACCCTGTAGCATTGTGACTAACAACGCACCCATGGTTTTAAATCTCGTAGTGTGTCAGGCGAAATGGATGAAACCTATCATTCCGATAAATTACCAAAACTCAATACCACTTGACAGTGACAATGGTCTCATTCTTATGCTTCATTTCCTTCCTCATTCAACCTCTAATCTATCACCGATAGTATGCATTGAAACGTCGACACGATGCCGAAACAGTATCGTTCCAAATAAAGATGGAAACTCTGGCTCAAGATTTTGAACCTTGAACGCAACACAATTTTCCAAATCTCCAGCTAGTCTATCATTGGAGAGAACTGGAAGGAGAGGCTAGTGCCAATTAAATCTCTTCTAAGTTTGTGAGTCCAAAATACAGTAAGTACGAAAAGATGGGGTAGAGAATATGAAGAGGGAAAAAGATATGGGTTATGGGTTGGACAATAAGAAGAGGGAAAAGGAAAGAAGGAAGAGGAAGAGGCAACTTTCTCTCTAACCTTAAATGTTTTTTGGTAGTGGGAATAGACATGATGTATTGTCATTCAGTAGGTATTAATACACCTGTTAGATAAGGTTTATTTAGTCCCTATATCCACGTCAAAATTTTCATGTTCCCAGAATTCAGAAATCACATACTTGATACCTATATCCATATTCATGTTAGTTACTTGAGCACAAATCAGAGTAACATTGGTGGATATAATTAAGATATTTACAATTATGGGTGATGCAAGAAAAATATATCATATCAAATGATGGAAAGCACAAGTTGATTGTTGAGATTCAGAACCTAGTTCCTTTGATAGCAAAAAGTGCAAAACTTCCTGGTGCATTACTAGTAAGAATTGAGGTGGTCATTTTGGAGTTTTGGGTGGCGGTACATTGCTGCTTCCTTGGTACTTTGAAGTTTTAAATAGGAAAGTACAAATTGACAGTAGCCCAATCATAAGGATTGATGGTTCAGATGCTATGACAATGACTTACATTGATTTTAATGTTAATTTGTTTCAAAATAAGCTATTCTTTGTTCAATATTTTAATCTAGAATTCAGCAACTCGTATCCAGTGATCCACAAATTCGCAACAAGTGCTTTACTCCGTAGAACATTCTTGTACTTGCATCAAAATCATTTGGTTGTTAAAGAATATCTAGTTGTCAGTTAAACATGTCAACTTCATTCATAGCAATTTACCAAGTTAAATTGTACTCATCCAAAGAAAAAACAACACTCCTTTTCACTTTTACCTATAAAACAAGCTAAGTCTTGTAAATATATTATCAACAGCTCTAAAGTTTATAAAGAAAAAAGAAAACAGCTTCTATAATCCAATACTTCTTAAATATAATAATAATTAAGAATTGCATATCAAAGATGCATGAAAGCTATAAGAGAATTAAGAACAATGATAGAGGTACATAAACTTTTCAAGTAAAATAACAAACTTACAAGAACTGTAAGGCCATTATCTATGACAACCCTTTTGTACCTGCATTTAAAAGCAATTTAGGAACTTGTCAGACTTACAGAAAGTAAATATGTTAAAAGTAAGGAGACACTGATTGCCCCAGATTTTCATTAGTCAATGTCTCAAATTTTATTATTTCTGTCAAAATGACCCTACAATTTACAAATCTCAGTTTAATCCACACTCTAACCAGGCTTTGTAAAGTATAGGGCTAAAGGGACTAGGATTTGTGAAGTGTTGGGTGCAGTATGACAACATTGAACTCTTAAACTTTGTTTCCTGTAAAGGAGGAAACACCTAGAGAAAGAAAGAGGGCAACAAAAAAACCTTACAGAAAAAATGATTGAGAAATATTTTCCATCCAGTCATTTTCGTTGATGGGAGGAAATTATGAAGCAACAAAATTTTATTTGTCAAAGATACAACAATAGCAACCAAGCCTTCTACTAGATGGAGTCGACTATATGGATCCTCCTACGTCAATGGACTCTATCCCCTACAATATCATTATCTATATTTAAATAAAGTTTATCCTAATCTTCTTTGTTCTTCCTATTTCTCATCTAATATGTGTATTTGTCATAATTTCACATCGCTTAACTAGAGCATTTATCGGTTATCTAAGTACATGCCGGTACTCAAAAGTTGAGTGTTGCATTAGGTTGTTAGCCAACATCAAACATTAATGTTCTATTAATGGATTCATCAAACTATTTATTTGTCAAAGATAAAAAAACTTAAATCAAATATCGATTTGAAAAGGATTTTTCTTTTTGAATCTTTTATGCTCAGATTTGAGCTTCATTGCGCTTCAAATTCTGCCCAATTCGTATGGAAGCAAAATAGAGAAAAACTGAGAGAAAACATTTTCCCACCATTTTCCTTTCCCTCTAGTTTTCCTTCCAAAGGAAATGGAGAGGAAAGTGCAGCGGAAAAAATTTATCATTTAATTTGGTTTGCCTTCCTCATATGAAACACACCCTAAGAGATTCTGCAAAACAACAGTAACCTCTTGTGGACAAAGTGATAATATTGAGACCGTTTAGAGGCGAAATAAAACTTTTGCCTAAAAATAATCCTTTGGAAAAATAGGCTTGAGAGAAGAGAAGCATACAGTAAACAGATAAGAGCATAACAAGTAGTGGTTAGTGAAAATTTATTACAGAGTGCAAATATAATACTTATAAATAACATTGTTCAGTGTATGTGAATTTTGTTAAGATGTGATGCACAGAAGTATGTTACTAAAGTTGTTAGGACAAAATTTTGGACTAAGAGTGCTATGATTTCATTAAGGTTGATTTTGGGAACCTAACACATAGTAAACTACACAACAAAAACGAGAAGAGGTGTGCACAAAGTTATGGACCAAAAGATTTATGATCTAAGCCTAGAACTTTGAGCTCAAATTTTAAACTTGAAATTGCTTCAAATTCTCCATCACATATTCATGCAGCACTAGTTAATCAAATAGTTTTGTGCAGCCAAAGCAACAAAAGGTTAAGAAATATGATTCAGGTCAGGTTGTTTTATAGAAGCAAGCATAGTTCATTGTTTAACAAGCAAAGAGAAAGGAGACCAAGGACCAATATACATCATGAATCAAATACAAAGGCATGTTCTAATGTATTTAAAAGAAAACAAATAGATAAAAAACTGTTATCAAATAGCAGGAGGGAAGATTAAGTTGATTGGACTGTATGTCACAAAGAGCATGTGGAGCATTTCCATGAATAAGAGTTATCATGTTAAATCCTCAAAATGATGGCAAGCCATAAAAGGTCAAGAACAACTTGCAATAAAAAAGAGCAGTCTAATGCATAGAGCTACCGCCAATGTCGGGTCCCAGGGTCAACCACATTGAGTCTATGGTACACAATCTTACCCAGCATTGCAATAGGTTGTTTCCACGACTCGAACACATGATTTTTCGCGCACACGCGTTGTGCAGGGTAAAATATATATACACTGAAGGCACCCTCCGCAGAGAGTCGCCCATGCACCACGCGCACGCGCGTTGTGCAGGGTAAAATTTTCATATATATATAAATCATTTCTGTCATTCTGGATTAGCATATTAAAAATAACAAACCAAAGATTCTGTTTTGCCATCCAACTTACATTATAGTAATCTTAGCCTACTTTACTAATATGAAGCCGAGAACCTTAAGGCAATTAGTTTCGTGTAACTCTAGCTAGATCAACACCCCAAGTTAAAGTAATTTTTAAGCCCTTGGCCAACATTTATATTCTGTTTCTCCATCCAACTTACCATACACTGCATCATAGAATTCTTTGCTAAAATGTAACAGTGTGCTTCAAGGGCTGGAGGCAATTAGTTAATTATAGCCAGATCAAAATACCAACTTAAAGTAATTATAAGCCCTCGACTAACATTTATATACCCTCCTAACTAGGAATGTTTTGCCAATGCTATTATCCTAGTACTTAGCAATATGTACAAGAAAAATTAAACACACATATCAGCAACCATTATTTGAAGTGTAGTATGTTACTTCAATCAGCTCCACTAAATTCTCACCTTTGAAGAATAATGATTTATGGTTTATTGGCAGTGGCTTTCTTCACTCTTATGAACATAGTGACTTTTCTCATTCCCCCTTTCTTCGCTCCTGCCTTTTTTTTTCTAATTTTTTGTGTGGTTGTTCGTCCAACCCTTTTTTATCCTCTTTTATATTAATTTCATCTTCCTCGAGCTCACAATTCTTTTCTATTACCCCAAAAATGATAATATAAAAGAGGTAAAGACACAAATATTCCAAGCATGACAACAAAATAAATATAATTAAAAAATAAAAATAATGAATTTTCAATCAAATAAAGAAGTCATACTTGTGGCTCGAATATGAATATAACAAACACATGTTGTAAGTTAAAAAAAAACAAACAAAAGAACTTTGAATAGAGAAATTCAAGTTGAGGATGATGGAATAAAAGCTTATGATACTGACACATAAGAACAACTTACTGAGGAGAAGCTGTTATCCCTTTAGCATTAGGCTGTGCTTCGACAACTTTGCATTTTACACGATGAGGAATTGATGCAGACATTAATTTATTATCATAATACTGCAGTGTCACTTCCATGTCTTCTGCTTGTTTGGAGAAGAGAAATAACCAACATCAAAACTTTTGCATAAATGTTCTTATAAGCACATGAGAAAAAGAAATAGATCCAACAAACTGTACATGCAGTTAAAGAGAACCAAATCTACTTACCATCTGAAAAAAAAAACATGAATAACAAAATGAAGTGCTTACGATAGAGAAATTAATAAGGAAATAATAACAAGTGATTGTTAAATGCATGCAGCTACATTCTTCAAATATAGAGGATGGTTCCACGAAAATAATAATTAACCAAAAAAATCAATTTCTCACAAAAACTATATTTTTTTCTAAGCAGAAAGATAAGAGAATGCTGTTATATCAGTCATAAAAAGTTATAAATTAGCAACCAAACTTGAATGTCTTGCAAACATTATTCTTTAACATTTTTTCAGTGCGTTTTTAAGAAGCATATACAGCCTCCCAGCAGAAGCAACACTGTTGATATTAAAAATGAACAGCTCATAACACAATCAAACTCATTTACTGTGCAAAATTGATATCTGTGCTAAAAATACCTGTTATACAATTGAAGTTTCATGGATGCATAATGGGAATGAACAATCTTTTAAAACTATAACAAATTATCATCTTCCAATTTTCTTACTGGCTTAAGTTTCATGGGTAGCATTTACCCAGGATTAAATCAGTTGAATCAACAAACTGAATTGAATAAAGTCAAAAACCAATTATTTTATTAGAAGGCTTTGGAACCAAACCGAATTGGAGTTTGAAATCAAACCAATCAGTTCAGATTCATTTGATATAAATAAAACGTATGTAGATTCAATAGTAATTTTTTTCCTACCAATATCTAAAAGAAGATAGGCCAAATCTGTGGAAATATTACACAAATAACAAATTATTTAATTATTTAATAATATAAAACTTTGTTAGTTTGGTTCTCTTAGATATGCAATTTCTATAAGCCAAATTAAACTGAAATTTTGTATGAATTTTTCTCTATCAAAAGTTAAAACAACCTAAGTTTGTCCAATTTCACAATTAAAGAATATGAGACGAAACCTGGGAGTCTTGAGGCAAATGTGCAAAAAGTTATAATTATTGCCATTCCAAATTTGTTCACTATACAAATTCTCCTAGTCATAAAATAAAATGACTCCATCTCCACATCGAGTAAGTAGTCTCTCCTTGTTCACCAAACACAATAGAGTAATACTTTTTCTAGCATTGCCATTTGGCTAATGGTACCTTACACCTACTGGCAGCAATCCATCTTTAAAATATTAACCATCTCAGTTTCTTTATTTATAGAATACGTCTTTGCCATGTTTTTTATTGTTAGCCAATCTAGAAGTTCTAAAGCTCTAAGATTAAATTAGCTTAGGAAAGTTTCTCTTCAACTAGGTATTAATTGCTAGAGTAAATGCACCTCATTGAGCTCAAGAAAGTAATTCTTGGCCTCTTTAATTTCCAACATTTTTTT
The DNA here is from genome assembly GCA_037974815.1 of Kaempferia elegans. Taxonomy (NCBI): domain Eukaryota; kingdom Viridiplantae; phylum Streptophyta; class Magnoliopsida; order Zingiberales; family Zingiberaceae; genus Kaempferia; species Kaempferia elegans. Next base: position 5,568 of record JBBPFQ010690976.1, on the reverse strand, counting down.
ATTGTCAATTGAAATTTCTATAGAGCTTAGTCACAAAAATTCTTTCTTGAAATATGTTTAATAATACATTAATAGAAAATTTATCAATTACTAGACAGATACAATTAGGTGAAGTGATTTAGCTTCCAAAAGGTTATGATGTTAATTCTTGTTGCACACACAAGAGAGATTATTTATTTCACGCCCAAGAGCAGATACATTACCTCTCAAGGAACACCAGCAATTTTGGCAAGCATTGAGGCGTTAGATCTTGAATATACAGATCAATGGAAAAGTGATTAGAATAATCTCTTAGGACATGCAGCTTAAGATTATGGTCCAAGATTCCTTTTACAGTTCTTCATTCATTTGGTCAATATTCAGAATCCCAATTTGTGCATCGCATAAAACAGAGGCAAAACTGATTACCAATTTTGCATGGGTGAGTACAGTCACACTAAATTAGAATAGGAAGCATACAAGAAATTTTTGCTCCTGAAGGCTCAGATGAAATTAGGAGTAGACGCTGAAGACACTCCGTTTATATAAAGAGAAAGAAGATAGGAGGAATAATATAAGAAAGAGAATGCACTTGCAGGACATGACAATGTTAATTTGGTTTGTTTTGATGATTTTTTTTATTACCTTTAAGATAGGCAGCAGCTTTGCCAAACATTTCTTTCTGCACTTCCACTTGCTCAAATGTGCTTGGCCTGGCACATAAAAGTCCACAGCTTAAATACAGGTTCATTATTTGTAATAAATAATAATTCTTGAAACAAATGTACAACAACAATGACTCACTCCATAAGCGTTACTAAATTGCCTTCTTGATACAAGTATGTGAATGACTTTTCCTCAACAAAGACACCTGTGCAACATTGTCAAATTATCGGTAAGATGAACAATCCCTTTCTATAAACAATAAAAGCAAAAAATGACTTTGCTAAGTTCATAATATGCAAATATTGTCAATACTGATATGGCTACAAAATTCAATTGTGACATATTTCCACTGCTTCAAACAATATTAGATATCTATAATATTTTAAATTCCAAAATTTTATTACAATATAATTATTATTATTTAATTAAAGTAGATAAATATATGATACATCAATCATTTATGATAATAACTTAGATTTAAACAAGATAATAAGTAATTATAATGTAGCAACAATCTACAAGTTTACCAATAAATTTAAATTGCCTTCTCAACTTAGAAAATAACCATCTTCAACACAGATCCATACTGATCTAGAACTACCTGCCACCAGTAGATATCCTATATATGGACATTAAGTGTATTAAATGGCTTATACACAGAGCAGGTGCACTTTCCAACTTATTTGTTTAAAATCCCCATAAAAATCAACCAACGATGACCTTTCTTGATCTGACAATAATTATTAGGCACAAAAATGAAATTAAAAGAGTTTTGCACACCTATAAGGCATATATGCCCAAGTTCTGAAAGAACTATGCAAGGCATAAGGTGATCAACATTCAACTTCAATCCATAACTTCATATTGGACATTCGCAAAAGGCAATAAATATTTTCCTTGATATTCTATATTTGGGTATCAAGGAGACCATTAAGTCATCCAAATCATAAATTTTACTGCAGTCAATACCATAACGGCCTTTCCTCCTTTTGAGAGAAAAACTATGAATAATAGCATGTGTAGATCAACCCTTGTGGAGAAGATTTATTGAAGGAAACATAGTGATAGGGACAACCTTTTTTTATAGCGCAGAAATAAAGATTCGAAAGCCTAATTCTAAATTTGGCCTACTTTGAAAAATGACAAGCTTATTTGGAAAATAATGTAAAATCGTTAAAGTTTGAAAGCCGAAGAGTGAGTGATAAAGACCAGTCATTCCAATGTTTGGGAAATTGAACCGTCAATTATGAGTCTTTAAAAGTTTTTATGAGTCCTTTATGTTTTCTATATTAAAGATTCCATCTAATAGCATCAATATGTGTTGCTATATTGCTGGAATACAATATACAAAGTGAGTTTTATCAATTTTTCCAGATCGTGTGATGCAATTCCTCTACGATATGATGCCTAGGACTCTTTAGGTGTGGTGCCTAGGTTTCTATAACCTTTCTACACTTTTTGACCCCAAATTTCAAATTCCAACTCTACAAAACCATCAAACAATCAAGCTCTCTTTTTAAATTCCTATTCCACAAACATATGAACAATAAATCTCTTTTCTTGTGTTGCAATATGCATGTGTTGCCCACATAGAAGATGCATAAGAGTACTAAATGAAAAGATCAATAATCATCCACACTGATATGCTGACTGTTTAGGAAACGTTGAATGCATACTCTCAATTGCCTCATCAGTGCGAAATCTTTCTGTTACTTTGTTCGCAGTATCAACATCTCGAAGTTCCACCTGTAAAATATTGATAGTTCAAATCAGAATGGAAATACGTCAGTGACAACTATGGATTAATCAGAAAGTCAACAGAGCCAAAGATGATCAAGCTACAACTGATGAAACTTTGAAGCAACACAATATTGATATTAATTTCTTACCAAAGATAGGTTATATCTTGATTTCCTAATTTCTATTCACGGTATCAATCAATCCTAAAGTAACAAAATTGTGAAACGGTGCATGAAAGACTAAACCACATGAACTCAAATCATAATGGCACCAGAAGTAGCAAAAGTCATATAAAAGTGTTTAACAAGGACAAGCAGTGTTAAATACCAATTTTTTGTATAAAATCTTTCCACATCTTAAAAAAAATATTTTTTTTTAAATAAACCATAAAATAAGTTGAACTGGACAAATGAATTTAATTCGAGCATCAAGTTGAAGTCGAATTAGGTTCAGATTGAATTTATCGGGTAGGCATGATGATTAGAGTTACACGCTTTGAATTGGAGTCAATTTGGATTTGTTTTGGCTAATGTATGGCCCAACTAAATTTTAAGTGGGAATATCCTAGTTCAAATGGGTTAAGAATTTTTTTGAGGAGTTATATTCAGTCTCCTCTTTTCCCTCTCTCCCACTCACACACGCATGAAACTCCTCACCTTCTCACGCTGACATCGTCGATCACCATCTTCTGCCATCAACCCCTCTCCACCTCTCCTCGTCCTCTTCTTTTATCATACCAATACAATTACTAAATATTTCTTTTTTCTCCATAACCTAGAAAAATGGTTGTATAGGAGGACTCTAAGCACATGCCCTTATTTTGAATCTGCTACCTTCATGTAAGTCAGTAAGTGTTGTGAAGCGCATAAGTCCTCCAATACCCAACTTGTGCCAACACTTGAAGCTAATAGGTGTTGTTGGACTTGAACCCTTGCATATTTTTTCTTGTTAAAGTTGTAGGTTCTATCTTTGGGATATTGCTCCAGGGAAAATGCAAGTTGTCAAGTAACAACTTTAAGAGTGTGAACAATATTGCAAGGAAGAAGTCATGTGGATAAGTCCATTGCAAATTTCTATCTTAAGTTCTTCACTGTCCTTTTTTTCTTGTATTTGTGTTAACTGTGAGCTAGTCACTCACGCATCCCAAATTCTAATTCTTTAAAGAAAATTTGACCCATCATTTTATTCTTCCTTAGTGTGAAATGCCATAAACAAGAGCATTGACTATAAGTCTATAACCACTATAACCAATTTCATTGATCACAAAAGCATTCATCCATAGTTACTACACATCTATTATACAACCACTCATCCAATACATCAAAAAGATCCACCAAGGTACAGAATATCAGTCAGGAGTACTAAGGTCATCTAATTGTCTTATAATTATGTTAGGATAGACTAGAAATAATGTTCAATGTGTGGAAAGGAAAAAACAGTTCAATGCAGAATGTTTCTAAGTACTCCACACAGAATTGGGAAGCCAAACGAATATCTGAAAATCATAAAAGATGCTGAGAGAGAAGTGGTTCGATGACTCTCCTCGGCAACTGAGTGTGGTGGTGCCTAGCACCCAAGAGTCAATTCATTGTGATTCCAAGGAACACCATCAAACACAATATTCACAATATGAAATTACTGCAGAGATGAATCATTAGTGTCAAGGACCAAGAATCCCAGCTTCAATACCTGTATAGTCGCTCCTCCTCTTCCATGTTGTGTATGTTGTGCTTTTAGTACCTATAAAATAATATAACAGAAGATGTAGACGTATATTAAAGACCAAATAAAAACACCATCTAGATCAAATATCTATCAGATTAGCTACCAATGATACCTGATAAATACGACCTTTTTTGGTGAAGTATGGAAATGAGAACCTCCTGATTAGCAAGATGATAACAAGAAACTTCTAATGGAGAAAAGATGTGGATCAAACTGCAAACCTTTTCTTTGCACGATCTTTCCAGGCCTTACCTGAACACCACATCACAATATGTCAGAGCAGCACCTTGATAATAAAAAGATTTTCCTAAAATATTTAAATTATAAGTATATATATAAAACGGATAATTTGATTAAAAAAAACCATCCAACTACAGCTATGTCATTTACAATCATAAAGAAAAAGAAAAGATAATCAAAACTAAGGTTAAATTTGTAAATATTCATACCTCAGAAAACCAAGTAATTAAATGAACCAGTTCAATTGTCTTGCTTCACCAAAGAGAAAATCAGATATAAAATTATGAGTTTATCTTGAATTTTAAAACTAAACAACTACAATAGTGTGCTATGAATGTTTTTTTCAAGCAATTTACTGAAGGAAAAGATTTAATAGAAGGCTTATAGTTTTCCACCCAGTTTTGACTTTACACAAAACAGACGGTTGGAGCATCTCCGGTTGGAAGTTATTTCAAGCAGAATATATAAAAGATCACCCAAGGTGCAACTGCAATACTAGTATGCAACGAGCCATAGCTGAAACATTGAAGGTGAGGAAGAAGCCATAAAAATCAACAGCTAGCATGGTACACAGCCACTAAGATAAGTTGCACCATGCCTCCTAATACTAACTAAACAAGCAGTGTTCTAAATGGCGGTCGAGGAAGCCGCCTAGGTGGGAGGCGGGCATCAACCGCACCGTCTCAGCACTGCCTCAGGCTGAGATGGTGCTTTAGGCGGTAACTCACTTTCTTCCACCACCGCCGCACCTGGAACCGCCACTGCTGCCAGTTCGCCACCGCGACGCGTCCAGATGCATCGATTTGGCCAGCGACGAGTGTGGATGTATTATGCGAGCCCGGACGCATCGCCCGAGCCCTGCGACGTGTCTGGACGCGTTGCGCAAGCTCGGATGCATCACCCAAGCTTGGTGACAAGCCCGAAGGCATTGCCCGACCCGGCGACAAGCCAGATATGTCACCGTACCCAACGACATGCCCTGACACGTCGCTCGGGCCTGACAACGTGTCCAAACTCGTCACACGGTCCCAACAATGTGTCAAACTCATCGCCCAGCCGAAACAAGGTGTGCGGGTAAGTTATAAGTTTGGGTTTAATTAAATTACTTTAAGTTAATAATTTTAATCAACTCTTAACTATAATTGGGATAATTTAAATAGACTTAATTAAAGCCTAATAAAATTATCCTATTAATTATATATATATATATATATAGAT
>JBBPFQ010690768.1:0-14997 GCA_037974815.1 Kaempferia elegans | reverse complement strand
ATTTCCACTCACACACACACAAAAAAAAAAAAAAAAAATCAAACTGACTTTGGATTATCACAGGATCTCTCCAAAACGCCGGCTAAAACTGAATAAGGGACATAAATAGTCAATATCATTTAACAGTCTAAAATAAAAAACCTCCATAATAACGAGTTCGAGAATTTTATGTGCCGCACTTTTGAATGTTACCCCCATTTCATCTTTTAAATTATTGATTCAATCCCTTTGTATGACAAGAACAACAGCTTTTAAACAATAAATCGAATTGCATCCCACGTTCTAATCATGTACAATGATGTTCTAGATAGAACCAAGAAAGAACACCAACCTCTAGTATAAGGGAACCTCCAATTCAACACTTGTTTGCCCCCACTAGACACACATAACACCAAGTCTCACTCTTCCAAGAAGAAATACGAATACACAAAAGCACCAACACTGTCACAACTGAAGTATATTCACCAAATCCCAACCCTTCTCTAACCATTAACCACAAGTTCTCAATCTAATAAGTTAATCTACACCGAAACCACAAACAAATCATCTAATATGCAGTCCAACTCAATAGAAAGATGTAATACAACCAGGAACACTCACCTTCAACTTGGAGAAGAGGATGCTGGGAGACCTGTGCAGTTGCTGCACTAAATCGATAAGATCTGTCATCAATAGATCAATGAGAAGAAACCTTTAATGCACAAGCTAAAGAAATGTGAATGCAACGCCTAGCAACACTCACCAAGATAAGATTTGTGCACCGACAATGAAGAAGAGGGCCGCTGCTTTCTCCTTGCAGCCGCTGTCCTGTTCCAAAAAGTCAGCTTATTTGAGAAGAGAGAGAGAACAAAGGGAACACGCAACGAACAACAAGCAACAGCTTACTCCAAATCGGGAAGGGAAAGGTCCGGGAATTGCTGATGGATCGACACACAGGCTGCTCGGATCCAGACGAGAGGGAGAGAAGTATCTCCGTTCAAGGCGCTACTGTCGCCGCCCTGCTCGTCAGCGAAACCCGACTGGAGTTGCGGGTTGCTGAGACGAAAGGAAAGAGGAAGGAGCGATCAAAGGGCTCTTGGATGGAGGCCGGAGCTCGCGGGATCGGAGTTGGGGAAGAGAGGCTGCGTGCGGCGCTGGTCCTGGGTTTCTTAACCCTAACAATCAATTCCCGGTGAATCGGACCAAACTCCGCCTGCTATTTATCTTTGTATCAGATCCGATTTAAGGCTAATTCAAACTGGCAAAATCCAGGGGCAAAATTGTACTTAAAGAAAGCAGCCGCTGCTTCGTCCCCTGCCCCCATCGGCTTCTCCCATTTTTTGTCGCTCTCTTGCTATCGCCCGCTTTCTCCGCGGCTGCGAAGAGCGCCCGATAGAGCTGCGAAGGCCAGCGGAAGTATTCCAAATCGCTAGAGTATTTCAGGGCGGAGGTTACTGAAGGCTTCATCATCTGCCCTTTCCGACCAGCCTCTTCCGACGGGCAGCGCCAGAGCGTGTCGAACACAATCGTCCAAGTTTCTGGTGCTCGTTCTCTTCATCTCGCCCGAGAAATGGAAATAGCCACCTCAAGTGCTCGCTAAGTATCCGAGGGTTTTCCAAACTGCTAAGGTTTTAGGGTTTGGCACCGGGGAGGTCGCTGAAGGCGTACGACGGCCAGCGTCGGAGAGTATTCGTCATAACTCGTCCGAGCTTCTGGCGCTCATAGTCTTCATCTCGCCCTAGAAATGGAAATATCCACCTTTGCTGCTCGCAAACCCCGCCTCTTTCACCCTGTTGGGTGCAAGCTCCCAGAGCAACGGCGTGAGTTTGACTCTGCTCGTCCTTGGTTTTCTTCACTCCTCTTGCTCCACCGATTAATTCTCTCTTTCTCACTCTCGTTCGCTAGTTTCAGAACTACGATCAGCACGTAGGTGCCTCAAAAGCAATCTTCGATTGACCGGAGGCCTCCGTGGCGGACCGCGAATTTCATTGTCCTCCAAGAAAACTGTTGGTCTGCGCCATTTGAGGAGTTCCGTTTTGTTCTGCTCTTTAGACAATGACATGATGCCAGCCCCACCGTTGGAGGCTGAAAAAATGCCCCTTTTGGTGAAGATCGATGTTGAAGCTGATAATCTTCTTGGGCCAAAAGGGAAAGATTCTGCACTTGAGGCAGCCTCTGAGAAGATTGTATCTAAGAGGTTCAACAATAGGTTCTTGAACTTAACTCGACTTGGCTCTATTATCAATGATGCAGCAGAATCCTTCTTCAAAAGCGAGATCAGAAGAAGACTCTTTGTGACGGCTGTGCTGATCATTGCAAGCCGTCTGGGCTACTTCATTCCTCTACCTGGATTTGATCGTAGGTTGATTCCAGACACATATCTTAGCTTTGCTGCTGGATCGACAGGTACTTTCTTTTACTTTATTTTGCAGGTTGACCGGCAGATTTGCCAAATTGTTTTAAAGCAGGAAATTATATAAAATAAATGAATGGGAAAAAAATTTAACGATAGAAAAAGGACATGAACTTCTTGAGGTTATATGAGAGATTGCAATAAATAATGCTACATGATTCTCTCCTTATCATGCTATAATGTGTGTGAAATAATATGAAGTCATCTACTGGGTGTTCCAATTCAAATTAGTTATGGAGGGATGTTGCTACATCTCTCAATCTGTTTCAATTGTAGTTTGGATCATCCAATATTAGCCAAACATGGTGCTTATTTCATTGTAAAATATTGTGGTTAGCCTCCAAATTTTAACCAATTTGATAAGGAAAGAAATATTCCAAATCAATTGCTTGAATGTTTTTGAATCTCTTTCCATTTGATATAAAATTAATGAAGTTTCCCTCACAGGAAATAAAGGTTAGTTTTCATTGATGTCGATTGACTATCTTCTGTCCAATAACTTCTGCATACCATGGAAGTTGTTCCTTTACATGTTTTGATTAACACTTTGACAGGTTGGTGGCAGTTACATTAACTAGCCTTCATAACTTGCACTTCAAGTTGATGCAAATTATTTTGTTGGGTTTTAAATGTAGAATACAAAATTTCTTTATTGTGGCATGAAAATTTTGTGACACGCATCACCCTTGTGGTTGTGCTGTTCTCCTTTAGCCGCTTCTGCATTTGCGTGAACATTTCCCTATACTGTTACACATTTTTTAATACTATTTTTAATTTTGTTTCTGATATGTGAGGTCAGTCTAATTAACATTTTAACCATGGTATGCAGATGAGCTTGGTGACTTTACTGGTGACCTGAAGTTATCGCTTTTCCAACTTGGATTGGGTCCCCAGATTTCAGCTTCAATTCTTATGCAGGTTTTGGATTCTAAAATTCTCTAGCTTGTGGAGTTTCTTCCATTGTATATTTGAGAAATTTATTTTATGTATGATAAACTTGATAAAACCATTATCTTATGTCACAACTTCTTAATCATCTACTATCATCTTGATTTAAGAAGCCGTTTTGATTTCCTAGTTTTTTTCCTGGAAGAAATATGTATGTTGAATTATTCATCAATCACCTACCTCTTTTAAGAGAACTTCAATTGTGACTTTAGCATGCTAGGTGTTGGTCGACCAAGTTTTAACTATATATTCCACTTTCATATGAATTCTTGTTCTTAACTTCTTTTGTTATAATTTCAACTTTTTCTCTTGCAGTAGCTATACCAGCAGTTTCACATAGGACAAATATATCTTAAGCATACTTGTTCAAGGTACTACATAAAGTCAATATGTGTACTAATCTTAGCTCTGATGATTGCAGCACCCATACTGAGTAATACATAGGGCTGGTATTGATTGGTGCCTGCCACCTAGGTTATTATCCATAGCAAAGATATTATGTCCGATCTACTCATCCTACTTCATGATATATAATCTTCTGTTTCATTCATATGCATTTGTAGGAGTTTTGATGCTAACTATCTAAGCCTAACAACCATTTTCATCCAAGCTTGTGATCAGCATTGGCAGATATGTAGGAAATACATATCCTCCAAAAATCACATCAACATACCTATCTTATGTTAGCCCTTTAGTAAATTCTAATGTAAATTTGGTGGCTAAGATCGCAGTTAAACAAGACATCAAAATCAATCTCCCAGTTGCTATCTGTCTAGGTGGTCTGTTTCTTCCCATGTAGCAATGTGTAGGCTGAGATCCTCAAGATTATTCTTGTCGATAAAAACTTATGTATAAAACTTGTAAAGTGGCTATTTGCATAATTTTTTTATCTGGTTGCTATGCTATGCAGAATGCAACTAAACCCATTGTTATTCACTTGAGAACATGTATTTGTAATTATAAGTCCTTGGAGCCAATTTGTGAAACACTGCTCCATGTTTATCCATGTGATGCAACATTACAGGTCTTATGCACCAAGATGACTGTGCAATAGGACAAACATGGCCTGTTCCATGTGCAATCTGGCCATGTCAAGTGATTGTCTTGCCAGTTGGTCTGTGCCTATACATTTCAAGATATCCAGTCTGTAATCAACAAATGACTAGGCTAATATCAGTATGTGTTGATCATTGTTTAATTGCAAGAATATTATGGCATTCGGTTAGCTATTGCCTATCTATGTAGTGAATTGTTATCACTACATAATGATTCTGGAACTATGTAATGCAACCTGGTGGGTAAGGTGGGATGGTTCCTGTTTGAGAGTTCCCACGCAATGTTCCATACATGAGACCATTGTGACGCTTCATTCATAAAATTGCATTAAATTTTAGTTCCTTTATACCTTCTATGTCTTGCATTCTCTGGCCCAACAATGCTAAGTATGCGTTTCATTTTTCTTAGAACAGATGAACATTTGGACCGACTTCTATTTGCTTCGATAAAGCTTGTGAAACTTGCTTAGTAAGGTCCATTTAGGTCAGGTATCAGTTTGACAATATTCTAACTTTAAGCTGCACTAAAATAATGAGTTTATTTTAAGAACTATAAAGTGGAATGCTAGTATGGAGTGCAAAGACAAGTTTAAAACTTTCTGATGCAGCTATTAGACCAGTGAATCTTATATCTTAGAGACCTTTCTTCCTTTCAGTTGTCATGAATATTTCTTTAATTAGTCTTTGTACTAAAATCATGAGATTTTTGACAGGTTCTCTGCCATGTTGTTCCTTCCCTGGTAAAGCTACGGAAGGAAGGTTTGGATGGTCATGAGAAGATTAAGAGCTATATGTATGTTTTATTCATCTCATGCAGTGAGATTGATCCATCTTCTGAATGCTTTATCCATTCTTAATATCTGTAACAAGTCTTCTCTGATTTGGTTCTAGATGGTGGACCTCATTGGGGTTTGCAATACTGGGGGCTGTTATGGTTGCTTCTTATTCACTGCAATATTCAGTCTATGCTGCTAGTAGCAGGTAAAAATTGCCAAGAATATTGTCAAAAGTTTTCTGCTGGACGTTACTATTATCATTGTTATTATTATTATGTGAAGTGATCTACTTCACCTACTATGAAAGGCCCAGAAAATCTTTAGTGTTTAGATCATAAACTCTTAATCATGATAATGTAAGACATATAGGTCCATGTTATTTCATTTTAGTTTTGCTTGGTTATTCTTTCTGATGGTTTTCTTGTCATTGCTCATTGTTTTGTATTTGTATCTTAGTGATTTCTTTTAACCATTTTCCTGAAATATAATAGGAAGCTTTATATTTGTTGCTTCTCATAAATAGTATTTATGTTTGTATTATACTAATTTTACATGTTTGGTTGTTTAATATGAAACTTTCTCATTGTTTCATATCATGAGTAACAAATATTATTTCAGGGTCAAGCATGTTATGGTTACGAGCTTTCTGTTAGTTCTTGGTGCAATGTCTATGACATGGATTTGTGATACGATATCAGAATCTGGATTTGGTACTTTCTCAACAAATATTTATCCGTCTTGTTCTTATTTATGACAATGCCAATGCACATATTGAATGCTTTTGCAAAGCATCATTTGCCTCCACAGATTTCCAAACTCGGGTTGTTGTGTTTCGAGTCTTATTTTAAATTTTGTAGCAAGTAGTACAACAATACTTCCTTCCAGCAAGCAACACAGGTTTATGTATGCAAGCTCTAAACAAGAGGAAGACATCATAAAACTCTGATAAAGATGCCCTCCAAATTCTAATAGCAACAAATGGTGTTGTTATATTTACAAATCCAACGTGGTCTTATGTGTTAGCTTTCAGTTAGTAAAAGTTATGTCCTAAGAATATAAAGATATTTTCAGTGACTTCTCTATCTTTTTTCAATTTTTTGGCTATATAATGCAGGTCATGGTTCATCACTAATTATCTGCGTTAGCATATTGACTGGTTATACTGAGACACTGCACAAGATGCTGTCTCAATTATCTGGTTAGTTTTTTTTTTGCCTAATCTTTATATTCTCTATCTGTTCACTCATTTCTCATGCTATCATGTTCATCATCATCAAGCTGCGTTTTTTTCCAATTAATTGAAATAAACAACACAGCATTTACTGGTGAAGTTGTAGGAAGATCAACACAGCATTTACCATTGCACCAACTATTAAATTTTTAAATAAACAAGACAGCATTTACTTAATCATATTCCTTTCCGTTAATAAACTTTTATGTTTTTTTTACAAATTTCTCTCTACCATTCAAATTTTACTTTTCTGATCTGGATTCAGGGAACATATTGAATTGGTGGCCCTACATATTTTCTGTTCTTGGGATTTTCACAGTGGTGACTATGTGGGCTGTTCTAGTTACTGAAGGTTGTAGGAAGATCAAGCTACAATATTATGGTTTTAAACTTGCTTCTTCAACAAGGTGATGCCATGTTATGTTCTTTCTGTTGTGTGGTCAAAGTTCTGTGTTCTTATTATAATCAGTTCCAATTCTCTTTGGATTCACTTGACATTCAGTCTGAACATTTAGGCATTTCACAATCTCTGAGCAATCCATCATATTTTGAGGTCATTATATCCTCTTTATATATTTAAAACAAGACTAAAGCTAAGTGTAAGTAATGCTGTTCAGTTCTTGCTGAAACTCAGAACTAAACATCTGCAGCTAGCTTCACTAGCTTTCAGGATGTTAACAGTTTTCACACGAGCTAAAAATAATTTGTTTTAATTTTCTCAACATTTATCATCTGAAATTGTTTACGAACTGGAGAATATGTGATTCATACTACTGGAGATCCACTATCTTGTCCTACTGGCTTGTTAATATACACTCCTTATATTTAGCTCATGCATTTGTTTACTTCTATCATGATTTTGTTTAACGCAGCATTCCTAATTAAGTTGTGATATTTCTGTTTAAAAAACCTTAGAAATCCAAGTTTCACTTCTCTGTTAAAAAAACCTTAAAAATCCAAGTTTCACTTCTCTGGCTTGGAGTAACTACTATTACAATTTGCATACATTTTGACAGATATAGCATTTCTTTACTGAACGCGGTGTTTCAGTGTTGTTATTTTCCTTCTTGTTTTCAAGTGCTTTCTTTAGTATCACTCGCATAACTATTGAATCAGCTATTTTGGTTTCTCAGAAATGGCGGGTCCCCAGTTACTGAGGTGGAGCCATACATCCCTTTCAATATTAATCCTACTGGAATGCAGCCTGTTCTTACTACCACATATCTGTTGGCTTTTCCAAGTATTATGGCAAGGTTATTTTTTCTTTTCTTTGGTCCAATCAAATATATTTTGTTCCCTAGAAAAAATGGGATCTGTTTTGATAGTTCCCTGCATAATTATATTTTGTTGCTTCATATATCTAACATAAAGACATCTTTTCTAACAGCATCTTTGGCTCACCATTTTGGGAAAATTTGAAAGAGATACTAAACCCTGGGACTTCCGTTGGTGCAAGACCATGGATTTATTATACAATTTATGCTTTTTGTGTCTTTTTGTTCAACATATTTGACATCGTAAGTATATCTCTTCTGATTATTTCTTTTTAAAAATTGTTCCAATTATTTGGGTGTATCTATTTATTTTGATATGCATTTCACAAAGCTACTTAAAAGTGTTCGAATATATGTTTGTATGGTATTCAACATGGTTCTAGATTTTGAACCTTGGAGGATCTATAAGTTACATTTGGCTACTAAATAATTTGCTCTCATATTTGTGGTTTCACCAGTTTAAGTAGAATATTTGAAGATATTTATGTCTTATTCTACTATGTTTGATACTCTTTTATGTATATAGACAACAAGTTGAAATAAAGTCCATTTTACTAGAATTGAAATGAAAAGAGATAGAAGGTAGAATGAACAAAAGAAAAGGAAAAAAACCAGGCAAAATAATTAGTTTGTACTAGATGCAACTACTATATAGCCGCATTCTGTTTTCTGCTTTAACACGGGCAAACAAGGTTAAAAGGATTTCTAATTAATATGGTAGGTAAATTCTGAAGTCACTATTCTTATATTCAAAAAATGACATATGAATCTGAAAGAGCTGATTTATTAACCGATTTGTTGGCCTATGCTCAAAAAGGGTAATTAGGTGGAACTACACCAATATTTGCTCTTCCATTTTTTTTTTCCATTTATGTGTCATGATTAACCAATTTTCTATCCGAGTTTTAGGCAAACTTGCCAAAAGAAATTGCTGATTACATGACAAAGATGGGTGCCAGGATACCGAACATTAAACCTGGAAAAGCAACCATAGAGTATTTGACAAAAATTCAAACTTCAACTCGATTTTGGGGTATGAACCGCTAGAATATTCCTCACTATATTCAATGTTAGATGATTTCTCTTTATGTATGACAGAAGCATGTTTTATCTGCGGATATTGCAGGAGGATTGTTATTGAGTGTGTTGGCTACATCTTCTACCTTGCTTGATCACTATTTACGTCGTATCAATGAGGGATTTGCTGTTGGGCTTACATCAGTTTTAATAATTGTAAGTGCAATTTTTATAATTTTGTTGTTTATACAAGTGAGTTATTTAGTTGATAAGCTAAGATGTGAATATACTGAATGACATTTTTTTTGTGCTGAATAGTACTGGGATTATTTGAGCCACATGCAATTGATTTTGTACTTGATCATGCTTGGGATGACCTAACGAGCACAAAATCTTCAATTTCTTGGTAACATCTTTCATAGTAATAAATACCATCTAGGATGATATATATCTCAACCAGCTTCACACCTCATCAGTCATCAAAACCTCAATGACGAATGAGGTATGTTGAAAGCATAGAACCTCCGTTATCTACTAATTGTAGTCTTGTCAAACCGAGTCAGAAGCCTCAAAATCTCTTTTTTGGCGATATCTAGTTACATAAGCCAATCAAATTAAATAGCTAGTCAAGCGCAACGAGCTGATTTAATCTACTAGATATTATTTTGGGGGAAATAGCTGAATGGTTATCGATTCTCTGTATTATGTCAGATTCCATGATTTCATATGATTTTATTTTTTACAAACAACAGCATTGTTTAGTAACTGTAGTATTAGTACTGATTCTTTCCAAATGTCTTTCACTGATATATGTGGCATGCAAAATCTATTCTATCATAAAAGATTAAGTTGTCTCGGTATTTGCATTTTAGTTTGTGGATACTATTTTGTTCCTGAGGGTAAACTGGTCTTTATGATAAGGAAATACTTGTACTTTTCTTCTTATATATACTCGTTCTACATATTAGTGTTGTCAGAAGCTCTTGTCAATTTAAGCCGTCAAGGTTGTCTTGCTTAAAGAGATGATTTAGGTGCTTGCCCATGTAAATCAACACACTTGGTAGTAAAACAAATGACTTTGTGTTGACCTTGTTCATTGAGATGACAAATGACCATTATCAGATGAGTCAAACAAACTCATGCATTTTTACAAGTTCTAGAGCGAATTTTATCATATACCATAACATAAGTGCTCATTGAGAAAGGCAAGTAAATTTTGGAAAAGGAAATACTAGGAAAGCAGCATACTAGCTTCATAAAGTATTTGTGAATAGTTCTCCCACATTATTTAGTTTATTTTTCTAGTGAAATAATGCTTTTCCATATTGGACACTCATTTGAAACTGTGAAGATTGATAATTATTAATATTTTTATTTCAGGTAGGATCAATTATAGAATTGAGAAGATCATATCAGGCATATAATGTGATGCCAGCTCTGAGCAAGGTTTTAAGAAGATATGGTATTTAATTTCTCAAAGCATAAATGCATCTCAATGGGGTAATCACATGTTCCATAATTTTTCTGCAAAAGAAGCTTTTATTGCAACTTACTTTTAAAACGTCACTTTTAGTAAAACCAGGGACATTGGATCATAATGGTTCTGCTCGAGTATTGCAAAGGCATTACAAAGGTAATGCTTCTATATATATTCATGTTCTACCTGTTCGCGAACTACCACGAAATTTCAACTTACATTCTTTTTACTGCGTGCATGAACTTGGACTTGCAGATTTGATGGCATTGCACAAGTGGTAGTGAGAGATTCATGATGCTGTAAAAGAGGGATGTCATCAGGATTGGTTGCACGAAAAGGCTGGAATCAACAATGAGATTGAATACTTGATGAAAAAAACATCCGCTGAATGATTAATAGGAGAGCATTTCATCAATATATGATCTAACCAGAAGCATGGAGTTACCAGTGTCGTATGATTCTTGTCGAGGATCACTTCATTAATACTCTTCTCATTACTTGATGCTCATCCTTCACAATCAGACTGTTGAATCTGTTCAGCATGAATCTTATTTTGCATGGAAAGTTGTATTAGTTTCAACTACTTGTGATTTAGTTTCAACAACTTGTTTTGTGGGTCAAGATAATTTCCTTCACCGTCATAAGCTACCAGAATGTCTTAGCATGTCGAGTAGTAATCAAGTATCTTTTTTTCATCATCATTGTCATTTTGTTGGTACCATCCTATTCCTTGATGCTCAGAGTATCAATGTTTTTAACCTCAAAGCTATAGTACTAATTATTTCATCAATATGAATCATATCAATCGTTCTATTGCCCTTCAGGAAAGCATAACTTCTTTTGTGATTATAGCCAGAATCTCTTAGTTTGTGACATTCAATGTTGAACTATTAAACCAAAAATGCTCAACAAGATTCTTACGCATTAGGCAGTGTCTCGTCAAATTTTTTGGTGCAAAGGAAGCAATTTAATAGAAACTTGCTTACAAATTCAAAACTATATTTAAAATAGCTTTAATTACCTCAAAACGCAAAGGAAGCACTTCTCACCACAAACCAATCAAAATTATTCATCATTTTCTTCTTAATAGAAACTGGGAATCAATTTCTATCGAAATAACTGTAGTAAACATGATGGAACAAAAAATGTTGATAGTTAGAACAGTAGACCTCTGTTTAATTAGCACCTTAAACATTGGAGCACAAAATAACAACTCATAAATAACTAGCAATTCTTCAACGCCACCTCCATGGAAAACAAATGGAGGTTTCCAACTTCTGCCATTGTTTTTGCTGAAACAAGGCAAGGTTTGGTTGGTCATCATTTGCTGCCCTCTTCTGATTCTTGCTTTTGAGCTGGTTTTGGGCCTTCCTTTTCTTTGATCTCATCTCCACCATCCTCCTAGCAAATGGAACATAAATCAGGTATCAGAGAGTGTTTAGATCTTAGCTATCAATGACATGTGTAAAGACATTTGTTTATGAACTATTTATGAGTTTTATTCATGAATATTATTAATAAGCCAACTTCAAGTATGTTAAGATTTATTTGTTATATATATATATATATATAATGAACAATCTACATGTTTATCCTAATGTAGTAGGAGGTACCAAAATTAAAAAGAAAATATAACAGACCGTGATATCAGAAGTCCAAAGGGTCAAGTTGTCGCGAAGGAGCTGCATGATCAATGTGCTATCTTTGTAAGATTCCTCGCCCAAATTGTCCAACTCCGAGATGGCTTCATCAAAAGCCTGCGAGAAAAAAGAAAACAAAACTGCTGTCATCTAGAGATTAATCAGATTTGCAGTTTGGTGATGCAGAGCAATCAAACAGCTTACTTTATGGACAATTTCTCACAGTATTACAAGTTACAACTATAGATATCTTGAACAATTTAGCTATCGTAGTGTACATTTTGAAAGAAATGAACTAAGAAGTATGAAGCCATGAAAGAATAAACTTATGATCACTCTTCTACTATAAGGCTATGAGTTGTCAGCACTGAAGTAAGTTCTGACATTTGAATATGAAATTTTTACAAATATAAACAGAAAACTGTAGAGGAAGATTTGAGCAAAGGGCTATAAAATATAAGATTATCAAAATAAAATGGAAGTATAGTGATTGATCAAACTGTTTATAGGAACTTGGTTTTGACGAGGAAGTTTTGAAACATTTTACATTAATAAGATTATACATGGAACATGATCAAGCAAAAAGTCAACTAATTGGAAGATTCAGTAAAGGTATGATCTCTCGTACTTTATTCCATCTGACTTGTCATAACATAGAAAGAGCACATTGCAAAGCATAGACGCCCTAATTCTAGGACAAAGTTTCAGACTTGAAATTTTGGAAATTTGTATGGAAACATTCTATCCAACCATACACTCAAAATATACTTTAAGAAGATTCTATTATTAAGGACTGTGCATAAGCATTAATCATGAAAAAAAATGCATCAATTCATGACAGGAAATCATCTAGCAATAGGTTCAATAAATGTACTTAAAACAAAAGACAGGAACCAAGTATCTAACCTGTTTAGCAAGGCTACAAGCACGGTCAGGAGAGTTGAGAATTTCATAGTAGAACACAGAGAAGTTAAGTGCCAATCCCAGCCTAATTGGGTGGGTTGGGGCCAATTCAGCCAGGGCAATATCCTACATATTCCACAAAGTTGATGAAGTAAATAGGAAATTAAGACGATAAATAATAAACAAACAGCAATCAAAAAATATTTTGGCATAAAAACAAAACTAAATTGTCTAGACAAAGCAGTTCTCAAAACACACAAAATAAACATATGAAGTTTTCTAAAAAGCTATAAATGAAACCAATAATAACAAAACATGCTCACAAAGTTGATGAAACTAAATAACAGGAAATCAAAGACAGAGGAAAACTATATATGATGTAAGAAGCTTTGCAAAACTCTATAACTGAACCACTGGTAATAACACAACATGTAGGTTCTCAAACAAGAAAATAAACCCGTGCAGATTTATAAGCTGCTGGCGTACTTTTAGCAGCCTCCTTCCTCTCATCTCCCGTCTTGAATTCAGCAAGGTACCTGAATAGCGTACAATATTCAAAAACTAATTTAATAACCTACAAAAAAAACACAAAATGCACATAGCTTGAGGATTTTGCATCACCATTTACCTATGGTAGTCACCCCTCATCTTCAGATAAAACACCTTTGAATCTGTGGATGTGGCAGAAGGGACAAGGTGGGAATTGAGCAACTTCAGAATTCCATCACAGTTCTTGGTGAGCTCAGCCTCGATATTGCTTTGGTACTGCTTGATCAACTTGGCATGGTGTTCATTCCCGCGGCTCTCCTCTTTCTACTCGATCGAAGAGGTGATACGCCATGAAGCCCTACGTGCGCCGATGACGTTCTTGTAAGCCACGGAGAGGAGGTTGCGCTCCTCCACTGTCAGTTCCTCAGATCCGAGACTCTTCACTACCTTCTCCATGAATTCCGCCATCTCTTCATATCGCTCAGCCTGCTCGGCCAATTTAGCCAAGTATACATTCTCCTCCCTGGATGATTCTGTAGAGGACATTTTTGCTTTACCTTCCTAAAAGTTACTTGTCAATCTGCAACAGAAAAAGGACTAAATATAAATTTACTCTTTTCCCTATTCCTCCATCTAATACATGCCACCCATGGATCGAGAAGCGAGAAAACAAAGAACACTACCAACAAAAGATTCATAGATTGGGGAAATGAAAGAACAGATTCAAAACTACCAAGTTTTGGAGAAAATATAAAATAGAAAATCAAAATTTCTCAGATAAGACAGACAAGTAAAATCAAAGAGCATAATCAAATAATGGGACAAGAAATTGCAAGATGTTCCGATCGCTCTCAATTTGGGGAAGAAATAGAGAAGTTGTTCGCCAAAATGGTTTAGAACAAACTCAACGCTACCAACCTTTTCCAGGAAACATCACGACGCCTTAAATCTTAAGAGGAAAACAGATAAAAACTAAAATCAAACAACATTACAAATAAATGTGACAAAGAGTTGTAAGATCTCGCGCTCATCGCTCTCAAATATGGAGAAGAAATAGAGAAGTTAATCGGCAACAATGTTCGAATTAAACAAACACAAAGATCAAAAGCAGAAGAAATGCAAAGGAGAAGAAATAGCCAACGTAAACATTACCTCAGAACTCGAAGGGATCGAAGAACGGAAGACGATCGCGAGGCCTCTCCGTGAGTCTTCGCTCTTCAATTTGTGGTCTGTTTAAATTTGTAGGAATGATTTCGAGAGAAATTAGGATCTAAATAACTTAAATGAAGAATTTATGAGATATGAACAGTAAACCCGCGTCTTACGCTCGTATTTATCGGTCAATCCATCGATGTGTTGACACCTGGCCATCAATATGGCAACCTAACCGAATAGTATGGGACCTACTTACGACATGTTTCACGAACATTTTCTCAGTTTCTCATGGATATTATGGCGGTCGGCCCCAGCGCTTCAATATTGGGTAGATGCGCTTCAATTATTATTTTTAAATTATCTATCTATATATATATATTTGACACCACACAACTAATGTATTTTTAGTTGGTTTAGGTAGATTCAAACTTCGTCGACGATGAATTAGTTGATCCTAAGTTCGGATAAAGGAGAGTTATATTAGATTGTCACTAGTATAAAATTTTAGTAAAATTTAATAAATGGATTCATGGTTAAGTAATCGGTGGAGTTACTATTGGTTAAGTAACAAAGATTTTATGAGATAGGAACAACAAACCTGCGTCGTACGCTCGTATTTATCCGTCCATGGTCCATCGAT